>JAODKF010000030.1:5049913-5068318 GCA_026779585.1 Mormyrus proboscirostris | reverse complement strand
GCGGACAAACAAGAAGGAGCGAGGCAGCGGGAGCAGGCGAGAGGCCTCTCAGCTCCTGTCACTGGCGGGGGTGCCCTCCTCCTTATGCCGCCCCCCACAAAGCACCACTGCTTTGGAGAGGCAAGGTTAAATTAACCACTTGCCCCCTCAGCTAAAAAGCCAGTTTAACAGAGACGCTGCAGGGATATGGTTGGTCATTGAGGCTTCACGGAAGCATTTATGGACAGTTTATGGGTTTCGAGTGTCTGTGGAAACCTAGACTATATGTGCCCCCCCAGTTGACCTTTGACCTGCCAAAGGTTTTGTTCCCCTATAAATACCAAGGCTTCTAATACGTTTTAAGAGCAACCAATGTATGTTTTCGATGTTTTTTTTTATTGGGTTCATACGCGCAGTTTTTATACACCTTTGGCAATGCCTCTGAATGAAATACCTGGATTCAGTTATTAAGATATGTATTCCAAAGCTTTTGTCCATGTAGTGTATATGGGGCAAATGTGATGAGAAGAATGCTATATAAAATAAGCTGAATTTAACTTGATAAAAACCTGTGGAGGTTTCTCTAACCAAAAGAAATTACAGAATGAAGTAATATCTCAGTGATTTTTTTTTTTTTTAAATATCCAGTTCAGCTTACCGGTGCTGAGACTGATCAGAGATCTGGCTCAGTGTTGCCCTCTCTCGGGTGACCTGGGGTTCCACAGGCAAGTGGCACAGAGTGTGACAGGCTCTAGAGGCCAGCTGCAGCCTCAGTGGAAGGACATCAAACACGGGCGCTGTGCAGAGATGGTGGATGGACTTATGTTCCTCGGTTCTGTGGAAAAATGCAAGCGATGGCTGATTAGCTGACAGGTCAGAAGCAGCTCTATCTGTACTGCATTACCATCCTGCATCCCTGCATCAAAAGCATGATCACACTCAAGAGCCCAGGAACCAAACCCAGAGCCCAGGAACCAAACCCACTGCTGTGATGGAGACCCTGCTACCCATCGAGCCATCATGCACCCAAATTTTCAATATATTTGCAAAATATTTGCAAAATACTTGCTAAATTCCCTTGTTATTGAACTGTGATGTAACCAAGAAGTATATTGTAAGAAACTTCCTCTTAACATCTTCATTCCCCTCTGTGACCCTCTGTGACCCTCTGTGACCTTGTACAAGGTCTGCTGGAAAGAAAAAATAAGGAGAAAAAGAAATCCAGAAAAAAATACGGTAACACTTAAGGCCATGTTTTTAGTGACTTAAAAAACACATTCATAATGCATTATAATGCATTCATAAAGCATTATAAACATGGCTATAAATATTCATAAAAAGACATAACACATTATAGCCAAGTTTATTATGCGTTATGACTGCTTTATGAAGCTCTCATCTATACTGCACTATAGATACCTTTATAACGCAGTACAAAGCATCGTTAATGCTTATATCGACCATGATGCTTTATAAAGATATCTAAAGTTACAGCATTATAGATGAGAGCTTCATAATGCATAATACACATGGTTATGTTACACCTTTTCATAAATAGTAGTAATTAAAGTAATGTGTCTAATGCTTTATGAATGAATCATTATTTGTTCTAAATTGGTTTATGAATTACTAAAAACATAGCCTTAAAAAGTAAAGTGTTATCAAAAATATATTAAAAATGTACATTTTGCACACATTTCAGTCGTAACCTCTTGTAACATAAAGACATCTGTCTCTGTGCTGACACCCAAATGTATGAGACACAGTGAACCAAATAAAAAAAAAAACACTCCATAAAAGTCCAAAGAGTTTAAGGATAAAACTGAAGATGATACCAGAAACGAGGGTTTTGAAATCGAAACAATTGTACTTAAGATCCCAGAGCTTGGGAGGCCTACTGTTTAAGCTTGTAGGCCTACAGGCAATTCGGCTTGCGGTTTGTAGCGACGGGTAAGGAATTCGGCGTGGCGCAAGCAGACGATGGAGGTTTATTTACCCGAAATCTCCCTGCCACAACTTCCAAGCCCTCTGAACGGAGAGAGAGGGAAAAAAAAAACAAAAAAAGTAGCCTGACTGTGTGTGGCCCCTTTATTGCAGCCCAGGCAGACGCGCAGCCGGGGCTTACGGCCCCTGCCGCAGGTAACCGCCACCCTACCAGGCCCCATTTATAGGGCTGGCATGCTCTCTCCGGGCTGTCGCTGGGTGCTTTTATCATCTGCAGCACCGGCGAGTTACGGATCAGCCTGGCGGGTCGCAGGCCAGTCAGTCACCGGCGGCGCCCAAAAAGGAGCATTCCTGACGCGTGAAGCGGCACTGCCCGCCTGCCGCTCCCTGCTCACCCCGGGCTCCGCCCTCCCCACATACAGTATCTCTTTCTTATCCAGCACCGAGTCCTCTCCTTGACCCCCGCCACTCTGAAAGCATGTAATTAAGAGGCACTTGTTTTCGCCAGCTTCTGTTTCCCAAGAGCGGGGAGGGGGTTCTATCAGGCAGTAATTCACAGGTGAGTAAGGAGTGACTGTAGGAGAGCAGCGCGTAGGCTGGCTGGCTCCAGATACCAGGCAGCACTTAACAGGATAATTACCCAGCGTCGAGCGCTATGACACAAGCTGCTGAGTGGGAGGCAAGATGGCTGATGACAGCTCAGCCATTAGCTGGCGGTTAATACAGATCTTAAGAGGTTCCTTCCTGCTAAATGCCTGAGAGGCGGAGCTGGCAGATGTGACTCTGAGGTCAAAGGGTCAGCGGGGGACATTTGGGGCACAGCTGAGGGACACTGTGACTGATCACAATCGCAATTCTCGGGGGTGACTGAGCCAACACATTTTTTCCATAAAGAACAAGAGCGGCAAATGAAAAATCACCTAATCACATGTGCCTTACACCCATAGCCACCCGTAACGGCTCCGGACCCCCAGTGACCCTGAATGGAATCGTGTGCATATAATGTTTCACAAAATATAGAAATATGGACTAATATTGAAGCACCATATCCAGTCTTAAGGTTAAGCAAATATATATTGTAGCTCTATTAATGAGTTGGAGTATAAGTATTACCCTAAAACAGAAGTTGATGGCAACACTAAATCTATTTTTTTGGTTAATTTTAATCTAAAAGTTAATTACAAGTTATCATCTTGTCCTACATATGGCATGATATTTTAGCAAAATACTTTAGTTTAGGGCCACAACACTCCACATAAGCAGTTCAGCACATGGATGGAATTAAGGTTAATAATATTGTGAGAGGGTGCAAAATTATGGACTACATACAATCCTAAATTGTTTTATAGCATTCAAAATTACATCCATGGAAATTTTTTATTTTATAGAAAATGCAAATGTACGTCCTCAGATAAAGGTCTATTGAAGATTACTAGTTTGTTCCAAACATTTACACACAACCAACCTCAGTAGTTTCCACCACTGTACATGTAATTAAGATATCCAAAGCCAGTAAAGCAGTCCCTTACTTGGCCAAAAGAGGGCGCAGTGCGAGTAAACACGACAACGAATGGCTGCGGTACATCTTGTGGGAAAAGCCATTTGGAAGGCAAGCTCATACCAAGAAAAACAAACAGAGATTTCCAAGGCACTCTTCATGTCAGAGCTGCAAAAAAGAAGCTTCCAGTCTAAGACCAGCAGACAAACAAAAGCAGTGCGTAGCTTTCAGACCATCTGTGTTGCACGCTTGCCTGGGGAGGCAGGTTTTGGTGCGTGTGGGGTGCTGTAGATCTACCCTGCTATATAGCTATAAATGAGCTATAGCTAACAAATGTCAACATGTTCATAAAGAGAAAGCGTTTGATAGCGAGCTTTGAATATTTCCAAAAAAGCAACATATAGAAGAACTGGACAGCTGTTTTCGCGCCGACGGTCTCTCCCACTCGGCTAAACCACACAAAGTCAGCGCACAGCGAGCACAGCGCACAGTGTGTGTGTGGAGTTTGCAGGGAGCACAGTGCACAGTGTGTTTTTGGAGTTTGCAGTGTGCACAGTGCACAGCGTGTGTGTGGAGTTTGCAGCGTGCACAGTGCACAGCGTGTTTGTGGAGTTTGCAGGGAGCACAGTGCACAGCATGGGTGTGGAGTTTGCAGGGAGCACAGTGCACAGCATGGGTGTGGAGTTTGCAGGGAGCAGGGAGCACAGTGCACAGCGTGTGTGTGGAGTTTGCAGCATGTACAGTGCACAGCGTGTGTGAGGAGTTTGCAGCATGCACAGTGCACAGCGTGTGTGGGGAGTTTGCAGCGAGCACAGTGCACAGCGTGTTTGTGGAGTTTGCAGTGTGCACAGTGTTCTTGTGCTGCACCAGTTTCCTCTGGTCACCTGTTTTCCTCCCATAGTCCATGGACATGCAAGTGTCTCTCATTGGTGTCTCTCAATAGCCTGTAGCGTGTGATTGTGTGCCGCCATATATGTGCCCTACAATGGAGTGGCATCCTGTTCCGGGTGTCCCCTGCCTACAGACTCCGAGATAACCTGTACTGGATGAGCACTGGGGGGATGAATGCATTAAGGAATGAATGGATAAGAAAAATAGTTAAGAGAATCAATTTATGCACTTCCTATTCATTTAATATATAGCAGAAATATACTTAAAGTATCTCAGAGCTCAGGCTGCAGGTATGATTCTAAGTGCTTGAATGTCACGCATCACTGATGAACTGAAAGGCTTACTTAGTCTTGGGCTTCCATGTTGCCAAGTAGGAAAGACCTTGCAAGGATCTGCGCTGTTTAAGTAACCTTTCCTGCCTTTGGGCTGTTGCTATGGCACCCCCCTTCACCTCCAGGAAATCTCCATAGGTCACCTAAGAAAAACAAGTCGGTAAACAGACATCAATTGATAATTCAATACAGTCATCTAGAGACGCAGTACTTAATTGGGGCTTTGAAAAATTAAATCATGTAACTACCTTGGGCCCTGCTACTCATCTAATAAACATAAATTATTTTATATTTAGTTATTTAATTAGTAAGCATACAAACATAAATATTTATTTGACGGATATGCTTATCTAAAGATATAACAGTTGTATAGTTGTATATACATAATATGTAAATAATCACTCAACAGCAAAAAAGTAAACAGCTAATTATTGAAAGAGCAAATTGACATCAAGGTATTTACCTTATGGGGGGGCGGAGAAGTGGTGATGACATCATCTCCTTTGCAGATGGTGAGCTTTCCAAGTGTGCCTGTCTCCACTATCTTGGTGACACCAGACAGGGCCACATGCTCTGTGGCTGGCTGCTGCTGCTGGAGCCCCACAGCCCACAGCGCCACCTGCTGGCTGGAGGTGTCCTCCATCCCAAGTGGCTGTGCAAAGAAGCAAACTCCATAAACCTTTTCTGGATCACTTACTTCACATTCACTGCACGAATCACCAAATACTGATGTATTTATTGATATACAACATGAGTTCTACAACCTGGAATACCATAGTATAAAATCTAAAAGTACTATTTAAATATTATGCATTTCATGCATGCCTACATTAAAAGCATAGATCATGAAAATTGTATTATTTAACCCTGTCTAAATAAAGACAGTGAGATTTGGGTCCCGAGGAGAATTATACACTACACGTAGCGCTTTGTCTCATTGTTTCAAAGTATAACTATTTCAAAATATATAATGAATATTTCAACCAAGACCAACCCAGAATTATGTTCCAAATTCTGACAGGAGACCTTGGAATCGTCCTAACTTTCTTTCCCTTCACAGGACCCCTGGGTACAGCATCATTCAAACTGAATCAGTTGTTCCTCTGTGGGTTTGACCACTAATTTTTGTCCACAAGGGGGAGTGGAGAGCCATAATAAAATTGGCACAAAAACTTTGGGGAGACTGCATGTCATGGGTTTGCCCAATCCCTTAAGGAACAAGCAATGAGTACGATAATATGCATTGCAGAGAATCAATCTTTAACATCGGAGACTGACATATGCAACATCAGGTTACTCCAGGCTAGGAAACTGCCCAAGATGGACGCGCTAAACACATCGCTGAACAGCGCAGAAAATTAAAAACTTAATAAAATTAGTACTTAATAAAATGACGCCTGATTCCATGAGTCAAAAGCTAGCATGTTGTACATTACTTTACATTGAACTTTGAAAAGATATTAAAAACACAAAACAGCTTGTTTACAGCAGTTCTATTTTACTTGTTTTTGTTTGTTGTTTACCCATTCACACTACCTGCTGATAATTCCTTTGTTTATTGTGTGATAATATAATGCCTTAGCAATATTGCATTAGATAAACGAGTGAACATCCTTCCTGAACAAAGTGAACACACTTCATCGCGCTTTATGCTCCATCAGGGTTGCTGTGGTTTTCGACATGAAGATCTGCTGGTGTCTCCTGCTCCTGGTCCTTTTGCGGGTGACCAAGCTTCCCTCACCTTAGAGACTACGGAATGCCATATCCTCCTCGAGAGAGAGACCCAGGAACCCTCTACTTTAAAAGCCACTTCAGCCAAGGAGAGCCGAAAGCCTCCTAAATGCTTTCCTAAAGAAGCGCTTTACTTTAATCTCCCATTTATTTGACAATCTGTTTCATTCAGCCGTCTCCACTAAAAGTAGCACATTGTTTCCACCACATTACACTTACATTCAGTGTATTATTCTATTGTTAGCAGCAATGTATTCTGTAAATTATGAACATGTGAAGGGGCAATTGTATTGATGACCTGTAAGCTTAATTGTACATTATTTTCTATTAGAAAATATAGACAAATGCGCAAACTTCATTCAATTAAGTGTAGCCAAGAGCAAGGTGGAGTGGGGATAAGAAGTCTGGATGAGTGGAGAGTTCTCAGTGTAGAGAAAACACTGGCTAATTCAGCACTGGGAGCTCTCCAATTTACCCACACAATGTTATTAGATATAGAGATGAACAACAGAGCTGCAGAATCCGCCGTGGCTGTAAGGCAGTGCAGTATTACTATGCAACTGCTTTATCGTCAGAAAGGGGTTAGTATGCCACTGCGTTACTGCCATAGACCGCTCCAGGAATGTCCCATCTGAACACCTGCCCCCACTGCGTTACTGTCATAGACCGCTCCAGGAATGTCCCATCTACGTCTGAACACCTGCCCCCCTGGGGAGATCTAGCTGACAGAACACGGCCGCCCATGGAAGCCGGTTCATCTCGCTCCATGATGACACCAGTGGTTCCGCTTTGGGACCATGCCCTGCCCAGCTGTGTTCTATCTTCCCCTCGTTAGTCTCCTATTTCTGGGTGTGTGGCTCGCTGGCCAGACGTGAGATCTTCATGGTTTTTCTTGAGTTGGTGCATTTTCTCCTGTGCATTTTCCTGCTCTTCTGTGTACCGAGCTCTGCTTCATCCCTTACACTCCAAGCCTTGCCTAGTCCACTTACTGTCCTTGACGATTGTCTGACCTTAACCTTGATTGCCAATACCGAGTATAGCCTACTGACAGCCAACGCCGACTGCCCAACCCCTTTGACAGCCAACCAACCTCCACCTCTGCCACCCGTTGTGGTTTTATATGACTGATCTGTGTCTTATTGGGACAATCTTTGCTGTGCTTTGTATCTAGCGATAAAATTAGACCTCTCACACCTGGTGCCAGTGCCTTTTTACAGTTCCTTCATACTTTACTGTCAGAAAGGGGTTCGCACTCCACTGCTTTACTGTCAGAAAGATGCTAGTACTCCACTGTTTACTGACAGAAATAGGGTTAGTACCCCACTGCCTTACTGTCAGAAACGGGTTAATATTCCACTGCCTTATTGTCAGAAAGGGGTTAGTTCTCCACTGCCTTACTGTGTCCAGTGCTTTATTGTCAGAAAGGGGTTAGTACTCCACTGCTTTACTATCAGAAACAGGTTAGTACTCCACTGCCTTACTGTGTCCAGTGCTGTATCGTCAGAAAGGAGTTAACCCCTTTCCTCTTCTATTGCAGAGTTAAGTTTGGTACAGACAGTGATCGCACCTACCAACAAAAAGGATCTCTCCTCTTTTCATATCAACTCTCATGTTTAACTTCTTTTATTTGCCAAATACTATCTTTATCCCCTGACCAATCACTTTGTGATACAATTTAACAGAAAAATACTGATGCACAAGTGGTTTTTATACTTACTAAAATTCCGTATTGAGTGCCTGCACATTGGTGTATCAGTTCCTGTTACTGTTACAAACATGTGGCATTCCACAATGGTGTAAACACTATTTGACTAATTCCTTGTTTTCCAGAATTTAACTTGCCATATTCCAGAATGATTCAGCCAGTGTTAAAGATGTTCTCAATTTTGGTTTTCATTCTCTGAACTCTGAATCGATTGTCCTAGATTATGCTCTGTATTACATGTTCCACCAGAATCAATATCATTCGATAATCCATCCATCTTGCAGAGCTGCTTATTGAATACAGGGCCAGAGTAAACTTGCATGTGCAGAGTTTGCATGCTGGCCCCTGATGCCGGTGCATTTCCTGCGGGCAGTTAGCTGCAGTTAGCTGAATCGCCGCCTCTAAATGGCCCGCAATGTGCGAGCGCGTGTGCTCTGCCTCCTTCCTTGGGTTTTTCAGAAAAGCCTCCAGGCTGCCTGTCACCCTGTGCTGGATAAACAGCTACAGAATACGAACAGATGAACACACGGAACAATGCAATTATCAAATTAAATTTCCCTTTAATCCCTATTTTAGATGGACTAAAATCTAAAAATACATTGTAGTTAGTCAAACCACGGTCATTATTTATGATGTTTATTTTAATTTTAAAAACTCATCATTTAAAAAGTAAAAAGCAACACATTCGTTGGTTCCTTTGATTTAGTGAGCAAATCAAAAGGCAGAATAGCCATAAACATTAAATATGATTAACTGTTTTCTAGACCTGCTCAACTGCCACTGGGATTTAATGAAATAATTCTGAAATGATGGATGAAACAACACTCCTTATAGACATTTATATTTAATGAAATGAATGAATTAATTAGGGTGCCGTTCAGCCGACTGGCATCCTGTCCAGGTTAGCTTGGTGTGGTACCCTTTTTTTCGTTGACCGCGATGCAGAATCACATGGATCACGGGTTTCAGTGAGCCAGTGGACAGATTATTTTATTAATTAACTGACCAATTTATTATTTTTCACTTTTCAGGGATTAGCGTATTTATTTTGGCAGTATACTTGATTTAGACTGATTGTGTAGAGTATAATGTACTGTGCAGCCAGACAGTACTGTGTAGCTACAGTATGGATGCTTGGCGTCCAAAGTGGATACCATGATCCTAACTCTCCAACCAAATAGTTACCTGTAGTCTTGTATCTTCCATTTCTGTGCATAAATTTTTCATAGCATTATCTCCTCTCATAATAAATACAAGTAATAACTGGTCCAGACTAACTAAAAAGTTACAGTGGTTGTCTCTATGGAGACATTTGTTGAAATAGCACAGTGGTTTAATGAACATCCTCTCAGGTCCCTCTGCAATTAAAAACTGACAGGCCTAATAAGCCTTACAACTTATGAACAGTTACACTTACACTTAGGCGGGTGATCAAAACAGCCAAAGAAACACACTGTCATATAAACAAATTTTAGACAGTATTTTGTTTGACTAGAATAAAACATATTACCATAAAATGCCTACAACATAATATGTATTTTTATTATATTTCTTGTTTTATATAAGAATCCAGGAGAATTCTAATAATTTTCTTAACAAATAAGCAAGAAAATATATTTTTACATTAAAATATCCATCCAACTTCTCTAATTGCTCATCCAGTACATGGTAAAAGTGAACCCAGCCTAAGCAACAGAGGGCACAAGGCAGGGAACACCAAGGTCAGCATGCCAGTTCATCAGAGAAATCAAAAAGAAAATTATTCAACACATCTATAATTAAATCCTATGTCCATTTTACAATCCAATATATCTTGAGCTCAGAGACGCCACCTGGTGGTTAGCATAATCATGACAAAAGGTGAACACTTCTGTTCAATTCCTGAAAACAATTATTTCCATGAAAAGTGCTTAAAATTTCATATGAGCACAAGTCCTAACTTGAGCTAATTAGAAGACTTCTACTGTCCTTTGTAATAACCATTATTTCATGTACTGCTGTACTAAAAGTGATATATTGTACAATGAAGTTAAATATGACCACCCGGGGGTGAAACATCATAAATTGCATTCATAAGGAGTGACTTTTTACTTTAACGTCCATCTTACGTCTGCAAACTATTCAGATTTCCTTAATACAAACGAAACAGTTCTCTCATCTATCTTCCTTCCCTAACCCCTACAGGGCACCAGTCAGCCCTCCCCCATCACAGACATCCCACCTGAGGCATAAAGAATTCAGGGAGGTGGATGCAGGAGAAAAGGGGGGCTGTAAATCTTACCAGCTCCTCTAGAGAATATCATTTTTAACTTTCTGAGGACATGAATTAAATCCTTGGTCCTCGTTTCACTGTACACTGTACCACATGTATATCGAAATGACAATAAAAGCCACTTGACTTGACTTGACTTGACTCCAGTGCTCTGGGTGTCAGAGAGCTGCTGTGATCATGGGGGATGCTCCCAGAATCTCTGAGAGATATGGGATGCCTGTAATCAAACAATGGCTGTTTCTTAATATGCATACTTGACCGTACTTGTGTTCTCATCTCCCTGTTTTAAGTCAGCTTTCGTTGCCGAAGACCAGTTCCAACACTCAAGAACAGAAGCAATAAGGACGTTAAAAATCACCGGATGTCATTTTTGCCCTGACCTAAATATCAAGGATACATCGGTTGCATCCTTGCCAACCAAAACCAATCCCATGATTCACTGCACCCCAGGTTCGTTCTTGGGAGGCAAGACGTTAGCAAGACTGGTCTTGCCAAGTACAACTTTTGTGTTTTTACTATTGAGAAACACCCTGTCTCTCTGCCTATCTGCGGTCTGAAGTCCTGATTTACAGCTTTTAGAAAGGTTGTGGTAATCAGCTTCACAACAATTTATTGTTCAATGATGTGATTCCCCCTCTTCAGTTTATGCAAACCAAACATCGTACACTACCTGCTTTTTCCACATAGTTCATATGCTTATGGGTTATGACCGTCCATTTTCTATACCCACTTGTCCTATGCAGAGTCATGGGGGTCCGGAACCCATCCCAGAAGCTACAGGCGAAAAAGCAGAGAAGAACCAAGGATGGGGCACCAACCCATCACAAGGTAACAAAACACACCCCATTGGCACCCACATCACTGGACAATTTTGGAACTCCAATATACCTTAGTATGATTTTGAACTGTAGGGGGAAACCAGAGAACCCTGAGGAAACTCCTTATCAACACGGGAGAACATGCAAACTGCACAGAAGGGGAGACTCAAACCCCAGTGCCAGATGTGTGAAACAACAGTGCTACCCACTGCACAACCATGGGAACATGCAAACTGCACAGAAGGGGAGACTCAAACCCCAGTGCCAGACGTGTGAAACAACAGTGCTACCCACTGCACAACCATGCATGGGCACAATTTTTCTAAAAACTGTTTTCCTTTAAAGAGACAAAATTATTAAAAGTATCGATATACAGGGTGGGACAAAAGTAGGTATACAGTAATTATTTTACAAAGCAAAGACTCTGTTTTACAAAATAAAGTGTTTATTTCACAACGTTATTTTTGAAAGTATATAGAGGTATAGAGTTCTTATCTTACGGTACTGATTGGGTCATGTTTAGTGTCTTATGTGTTCTAAATGTCCTCCGTCAACATCAATGCGTTCCTGGAGCCTGTCCCTGACACGGTGACATACTTTTGCACACATATTCCAGTTAGCATCAGTGTCCACTAGTGCTTGAGAGATGACCTCCTTAAATCCATCCACTGTGTTGGGCTTCCTCTGAAACATCTGCTTTACTGTGCCCCAAAGAAAAAGTCTTTGAGTGGCTAGTCAATGCTGCCACGTCACCCGAACCAATGCTATGGAAAGGAGTTGTCGAGGTAGTTCCATACCATAAAAGCAAAATGGGGGGTGAGTCTTCCTGAAAAAACAGTTCCTCATAGTCAGTCCTGGTGGCAAGTTGTGGCAACATCTCTAGGTAATTTTCACCACCCACTGTTGTCAAAAAAAAAAACACGGTGCCATGACACCATTGTAAGGCAGTCTACTGCACATCATGATGCCTGCTTGCTTCAGTTGAACTTTACCACAGTACACAGAAATATGCCTGTTCACGTAGCCTGACAACTTGAAACTGGCTTTATCTGGGCTAGGTCTGGTTGGTGAGACATTTGGTTAAGTGTCATCTTAGACAATTTCAACCGATGATCTCCATCGTCCTCCATATGGCCATATAAAAGTCTAGGAAGGTATGGCTTTAAACTCAATTTACGCAGTAAGTGTCGTAAGGACGTTCTTGGTATGGATACCTCCTGAGATGCAGGTCACGTGGACTATTTCAGACTATTCACGAATGTTAGGGAAACTCTCATCTCATTCTCCTCTGTCACAGACATCTGAGGACGTCCAGATTCGGTGCATTAACAACTGAACCGTTTCATGAAATATATCTCTGATATGATAAAGTGTCAGACATATTGGTGGAGGACTGTCAAATGCCACCCTCCGCGCTGGGCGCACTAACTGGGCATTTCTAGTCTTCCAATACTGCTTCAGGATCCACACTCCTTGTTTTGCTCAGATTCCCTGCCATCGTTCTTAATACCTGTAAAAACATCCTCATTTTGCCTTGAGGGTACAGAGCTTCCTTGGCAACATATTTCTGCAGCGTTGGTTCAGGCGACATGGCAGCATTGACTAGCCACCACGTCAACCCGACCTGAAACCCTTGGATTTTTTGGAGTGTAGTAAAGGAGGTTTTTGAGAAGTGGCCCAGACAGTGGATGAATTGAAGGAGTTCATCTTGCAAGCATCTGTGAACATTGATGCTAACTGATATTTGTGTGCTAGAGTGTGTCTCAGTGTCAGGGACAGACTTCAAGAGGGTATTATCTATTGATGGAGGACATTCTGAACACCCAAAAGACTAAACATGACCCAAAACTACATACCTACTTTGGCCCACCCTATATGTCTAACAACAGCTCAATTCAACTTTTCCTAACAGTTTAATTATTCAACATTTTTGGCTCATTTAAAGGGTCAATATATGTGGTGTAACTGTCCAACTATGACTAGTATTTGAAAATTACTGCTAAAAGAACTTCTTGAATATTCTTGAATTTTCACACTGCCATATTTGGCATTATTTCATAAAAGTTAACTGTATCTTGGTAAAAGTGAAAAGTGTAATTTACATTTTTAATTCCACCATAATAAATAAATAAATGTTACCCAAAGATGTTCATTTTATGAAGAATCTTTTGGTGCAACTATTAAGAAGAGGCTATTTTATGAAATGAAATTTTGAAAAACGAAGAAATTACATCACAAAGCAACATGTAGAAGGTCAAGTTCAATCGCATTTCAAATGCTGCTACATAATGACCTGAAAATGACAACGAAAATTAAATTCAGTTTAAAGATAAATTTTAAAAATAAATTATTTGTTTATATAATGTGATCATGACCTTTTGAGGGAAAAATGCTTGCTTCACTGAGGTGGACAATCCAGGACTGGTAAAATTTAACTAAGTTTAAATAGTCATTTAGCGTAACCATATATCACCTGAAACAACCACTAGAGAGCATTACTGATGGATATATATCCTGCATTACATTTTTCTGAAGATTCATATCCAATTTATTTTTTTTTCTTTTCTTCAGTCATTATTCTCTCACTCGGACAAAAGCGTATCAAATGAGTCCATTGTTTTTGTGCTTGTACCCACACGCTGATCTGTTGTCTGCGGTATATTAATGTTTGACCATTGCTCTCTATTGAGTTTATGTGAACTGGGCTGGTTGTCAAACTTGCTCTTCTGAGATAAATAAAGTTATGTGATTAATGAATGCTACTTTAGATACCAAATAAGGAAACAGGGTGGTGCAGTAGTTATCACTGTCATCCTAGCTCTCTTCTTTTCCCAGCTCTCTTCTTTAGCAGACTGTCTGCTAGACATCCAAAGACATGTCGAGGCTAGTTGAAGTTAATAAATTGCCCGTAGGTGTGAATGGTAACAGTATGTGAGTGTGCCCTGCGATGGGCTGACCCCCTGTCCAGGGTTGTGCCCACTGCTTCCGGGATAGAATAAAGCGGGTTGGAAAATGAATGAATGAAATCGTCACCACGTCTTCCCAGATCTTCGTAAAATTATTATATTTTCTCCTACTTACATATTATAGCCGTCTGAGTTCGGAGTGGTGAGGACGTTTTCACTGCTCACTGTAGTGAAGTGGAGAGTGAAGGACAGACAACTGCAGAGCCAAACGAACTTGGGTGAGGGTGAAGATTATCGCTACAGAACCGAACGATATTGTGATATTAGTCACCTTTGCGCCGTTACGCGTCCGAGTGATTTAAAACTGAGAAAACCCCCTCCCCCGAAATTGTTTTTTTTCTTTGTAAGTACTTGAAGTTTTGTTTTTGCGTTAAATGGATATATACCGATATCGCATTAAAAATCGTACCTCAAACCCTCCTCTATATCAATTGGGGCTCTATGTAAACCTTGGGTCAGACATTTAGGATAAAATGGCTTTTTTGCTTTAAAAAGGTTGCTGACCTCTGATCTCTGCTTAGTCTTATGACTAAGTAATATGTAATATTTAGCAGGCCAACGTCCTGATCAGTTGTTGGGCTTGAGTTTTTCTTAAGTGATGAAGGGTTTCTTATGACCTTTGGACAATCTTTGTTGTTGTTTATTTTTGGTAATTGATTTCCAATAATAAATGCATACATTTGCATAAGAATACATCTGCATCTAATATTGATAAGAAAATGAACACCTGAAAAAATCCCTTAATGGTTGAATGTTGAATAAATTCATGATTTAATTTGTGATTAATTTTGTGATTAACTATGGACAGTTGTGCGATTAAATATTTTAATCTATTGACAAATTATTATCTATTGATAGATAAGGAAACAGCAGGGACAGATCCAATCAGTGGTGGCTGGTGGTCTTTCAAACAGGTGAAGGTGGCTAATCTCCCCCCACGACCTAATTTGAAATGAACAAATGAACTTTACTAGCCTACTAATGAACCTTACTAAAGAAACAAGGAGCAAACTCAATTATACTACATTTATGTTTTTATTTACAGTAGGAAAAATACAAATGAAAATTGGAAAAAAATTAAAAGAATCATCTTGCCAAATATTGGCATGGGACTGAACTTGAAATATTCTGATGCCAAAGTATAATTTCAAAATGCTGTCAGTCAAAAAGAGGTGCACCCCCTTTGACCGTTCCTCCAATCATCATGCAGCAGGCCAGCTTCCTGGCCCACTGCCCCATTCACATTTTGAAGCATTCATACAATAAACGTCTAGCTTTGCTGCACTAAAATCAAAGCATATTCTGAAGCCCCATTTACTCCCAGAGACACTGAGCTTCCCTAGAAATGATGTTTTGAAGCATTTGTCCAATAAACATCTAGCTTTGCTGCACTGAAAACAGAAGTGCCATTGTAGTCCAGAGAAAATGCTCTTCAATAGGTTTTATTGGATCGTGCTATCATGGGAGTGTAATACGTGACAAAAAAAGTTAGACGACCTGCAAAAAATTATTGCTGATTCTGAAGGAACTAGCCAAGAAGTTGAACATGTTCCAACACGCTCTTTGTAATACCAGTGTATTGTACAACTGTACGTATTTGACAGAATCTTTTGTGACGTTTTTGTGAAGAGGCGGAGCTTCCCTCGTAGTCTTAGAGCAGTCGCCACTGGATGTAAAGTGACAGTGCAAGTGAGCTCCAGGAGAGAGGATGAAACAGAGCGAGAAATTGTGAGCTGCATCCAGGAGTTACAGGGAGAGAGAAAAGGCCAGAGTTTTTAGATGGACCAGCCCAGGCTGGGTGAAGGTCCAAGATGCATGAGTTTAGCCCTCAGAGGTCGACATCAGCCCTCTTTTTATGACATGCATTACAGTTCACTGTTACAGTAGGTTTATTATGTGTACTGCAGTTGTTATGAAATACTTCTGCTGTTTAAATATTGTCTATGATCTGTTAAAGTCTATAAAATGTTTCTTGTGTACATTTATTTTCAGAACTTGATGATTAGAAAGTTATTTTACATTCAGTTTTTTATTTTATTACTAATTCATTTTTTGACCTGCACGATGTTGGCCCTGTGGTGGAATGGCGACCTGCCCAGGGTGTACCCGCCTCTCGCCCGAAGATGGCGGCCTGCCCAGGGTGTACCCGCCTCTCGCCCGAAGATGCTGGGATTGGCTCCAGCTTCCCCATGACCCAGCTGGATAAAGCGGTATAGATAATGGATGAATAGATGGACCTGCACTATATGGACACCTGGTGATTACCCCCACAGGAACTTTTATCACATCCCATTCTAAATCCATAGGCATCAATATGGAGTTGGTTCCCCCTTTGCAGCTATAACAGCTGCCATTCTTCTGGGAAGGCTTTCCACGAGATTTTGTGTGTCTGTGAGAATTGAATTTTTGCCCTTTTATCCAGAAGAGCATTTGTGAGGTCAGGCACTGATGTTGTGCATGAAGGCCTGACTCACAATCTCCATTCTAGTTCATCCCAAAGGTGTTTGATGGGGTTGAGGTCAGGGCTCTGTGTGGACCAGTGAAGTTCTTCCACACCAAATTTACCCAACCATGTCTTTCTAGACCTTGCTTTGTACACTGGGGTACAGTCATGCTGGAACAGAAAAGGGCCTCTCCAAACTGTTACCACTATGTTGGAAGCTAAGAATTGTCCAAATGACTTAGTACACATGAAGAAATTTTGATCATTTTCTCTGCTTTCAACTTTGTCCTGTAGCACTCATAAATTATTACCCAAAATGCAGAAATATTTTAGACATACCAAAGTCCTCCTTTGAAGTGTCCCTCAAAGAACAGTTTCACATATCTGCACCGAATCTTAAAGACACTACACAGGTAATAGGCCACTGATTACAAAGTCTGCTACAGCGGCATTTTGTGAATGAATGGCATACCTTAGGAAGGCATTACCTCACCATCCGATCACAGGGTTGGCTTGATTAAATAGCCATTTCTTAGCTTATCTCATTTTATCTTTCAGCTTTTTTAGCCCAAACTGTAAATCATTCTTTCAGAAGCGTCTCTGAGGTAGTAATATTTAACTTCATCGCCTAATAACCACAACCTGAATCACTCTTATAGTATAATGCCAGTAGGTGCAATGAAAAGGTCTTTAAAGCCTTTTAATTTAAAGAGGGATCTTATAGCAACCTAGTCAATTTACTTCCACCAAGGAAAGCAGCGCCTTTTGAATAAAGGGCATTTTTAAACATAGCAGAGACACACATTACAGCTAATGCACTCACTTATCCCATTCTCAGGACAGGAAGAGAGAGTCATTTAGAGACCCGTGAGGTCCGGGGCCTGCCTGGATGAAGCAGACATCATGGTCCAGTGTCTGCTGGGCCGTCGTCGAGGGCCTGCAGCTGAGCTCTTGGTAAGACCTCTCAGCCCAAGCCGGAGAAGGGTATCGAATTAGAGAGAGAGCGGGAGCAGACACTGGGAGGCTCCAGCGCGGATTTTGCAGGACCCACAGAAAGCAGAGTCTTGTTTACCTTTGATATCTGTCTCTACCTCTCGATTTTTAGATCTGGTCTGGTAGTATCCTTAAAGGGCCAGGCCGTCATTTCTCCAAGTCTCTCACAATGCTTTCTCCCATACTGTGTGGCAAATGGCTGGCAGACCACTGTATCTAGCAAAGTGAATAATGTGGTTTAATTGGCAGCTTTACCTGAATAGGGATTCTGCAGAAAAGTACAACATTTTACCACAAATGTTGTTCTTCCTAACTTAATATTTAACAATATCAATGCAGCATATTATAAGAATTAACTTGATTTTGAGACCAATAAAATTCAAATTAAAACTCTATCCTTCTTCCTACCTATTTCTGTATCACATATATTACATATACCCACTATAATTCCCACCTATTTATAATTAACAAAATTTTAACAATAGTTCAACTTAAGTGGTAGTAGCCATTTAAGGTTCCTTCTATAATCAATCACATCTTGAAAGCAACTGTGAAATTGGGATTTTTATATACTTCAGATACAAAAGGAACAAAGAACTCTACGTACTGATGTACAAAAGACCAATGAAGAATCTTGAATCGTTTACACAGCATCAACATGATCTTCCGTGTTAAACAGTCATGTAGCTTAATTATGGAAGACTTAACTTTGCTTTTTCATAAAGCAAATCCCTTGACCGCTGAATTTGTATGGTGGTGAATGTTGGCATATAGAGGCACATTAACATGCCCTTCAGCCCTCACTCCCCCTTATATTTTCTATGATGATTGTT
>JAODKF010000030.1:5026145-5046798 GCA_026779585.1 Mormyrus proboscirostris | reverse complement strand
CGGACATAGGCCTTGAAGGATTCCCTGTCCGAGGTACTGAAAATGTACCTAGGGAATTCTATAAAATGCCTCAAGCACAATATTGCTGAAACGCCCAGAAAATCCAGAAATTAGCAGTATATATTAAAGCGAACTTGCATGCAGATTATTGCAGACCGTTATGGCTGTACATTTATTTCAAAATAATATATCTAGGAGCCTGAACTACTGCGTTTTCATCAGTTGAAAAAATATACACAAACAAATTGCACCTCAGATTGTGCTTAAATGCATAATTTGTTGTATAATAAAAGAATGGCTGTGCAAAGGTCTATGTGGTATAAAATATAGCCTATATACATCTTACGAAACTGGGAAAAACGGATTGACACTATCCTACTATATATATTCAACATACTATCGTGACGTCACATAATATAACCAGAGTTTTTATAGTTAGCTCAATCACCCCTTATGTTAAAGGGCCAGGTAATCTGATAGAAGAAATAATATTAATTGCTATCTTCGAAAAGTATAAAGGCAGAGAAGTTTTATTGTGTAAAAAATAACAGCCTCCAATGAGTAATTGTGCATTTCTCTATGTTTTTTTTTCCAAAAAGGATTTTTATATTTATTATATTAACAGTGTTTATTTAGTTATTACTTATAGCCTGTTCGTAATTTTTGCATTTGTTCGTACGTTGTTTCTGATATTTTTTATAATAGTAATGTTTATAAGTTCTCATTTTGTTATAATACGCATATATTTCTGATACATATACTGCTATTATTTACTCTACTGCGGAAAATACATTTTATTTGGTAGCTACTAATGATCTGAATGTATCTGAAACGTGTTAGGAATGTTCTAGACAAAACGTAACACACCACATTAAAAAACGTGTCAGACCTTACATGTGGAGTACTGTAAACATGTGAACCATTCACCCAGACTCGTCGTGTAATCAGAGTAGCCTAATATGAACTGTGAAAGGTTGATTTTTACATGACAGTACTGCAGTCAAAACATGGTCTTGCATTTTAAATTATAACCTTAATCAAAGGTGATGTTAAGCGTAAAATGAAATGCTGATCCTTTTTTAGACATTTGTATGTGTAGATATACACCCTAAAGGTCTTGTATCGAACATCCGTTTGGGAGCGGATGAATGTATGAATTTTACTTGTGAATTATGACCTCATTGCAAGTGAAATCACTCTACATCACAAGAAAAGACGTCTTTGCGTCGTAATACGAATGTGCGGACTAAAACATGATCGTCTTGATCAAATGAAAATAATGAAAACCTTACTCATTTTAAACCGCCTTGTACTTCAGAAGCGCATTGTCTTCGCATAGTGGCAATTTAATCTGCTCTGTGCAAATCGATTAGCTTTCGCTAATGCTGTTTGAAATCACTCTGGGATAATCCTATGTAGGGTGATAATTACCCCATGTTATTCGGTCATAAATTGATTAACAGTAGAAGGTGACACCGTGCTCCGTGTTTTAACAGCGAGCCGCAGGCGAGAGAGAGAAGCGCGAAGGTCGCTAACATGAAGCTGCCGCAAGACTTCAGCTTGCGACACCGCAAAAACACTGTCCCAGGACTTTGGGAAGCACGAAATATCTTAAAAAAGTATAAATAAATATTATGGGGATGACATATCATACTAAATATTATAATGACATCACAGTATTTTGACAAAATAGAACGTATTAAACAAATACTTATTCATCCGTAAATTATCATGTATTGTGGTTTTTAAAAACATGATTCCAATGTAGGCTTACTAGTGAACTGGGAATGTTCTTTTATCAATATTGTGCAGTTATTTTTTTCAGATTTGAATTGAGGTTTTGTAATTATTTACGCGAGGAAGCTTTTTTGGCGTAACTTATTGTTTTGTTGTTTTAGTTAAAAGGACATCTTGAATATTCACTACTAGATGTGCAATAGTTCAAAGGTGGAGAGAGGGCTTCTCAAAAAGAGTTCTTAAAAATGTCTTGAGAGCATTCCATGTATTTTAAGTCGCATTAATGCCTAATACGAGGCAGTAGCCCTGGGAGGCGCTATTGTAAGTATTTTTGAAATCAAAGATACCAGTGTAAAACTATATATTTTTTTAATTATCTTGCGATTCTTTATGCTGTAAAGACATATACACACCACATGTGATAAAAGATACTATTATTTATTTTATTTTTACATTTATTATTTCTATATTTTTTGTTTATTTTTTAGTTACTGAAAATATAGAATACAACGTCGTAATACGGATGAGTAGTTATTGATTTATGTACTCTAAATTAAATTCTATTTATAGGGATTTATTTCTATATTATTCTAAGGTGTTCGTCAATTGATATGCAGGCTGTTGCGAGATTAGGCTATTCATATATCTGCGTAATAACTTCAATAAGAGACTCAAGAAATATCGCTTCCTTAAATGTATTTAAAATGTTCCCTGTTTTTGGCCTAAAAATAATCATAATCGTTAGAAATATTAGAAAATAAATTAACACCACAATAGATAGTGAAGTTGGAAAACATTACAAAGAATTATTAAGAAAAGTTTCCCTTCCATGTCATTTTAATTGCAAGGCAGTTAATTTAAGTTATAGCCTGCGTCTTTATCTACTTTTCATATATAGATATTGAAGCTACATCCATGGTAAATGATACTCAGATGCAAGTGTCTACCCACCCCCCACACACACACACACACACACTCCCATGTCCACTGTTTATTGTCCACAATTATTAAAGAAAGCAATGATCACAACAGCCGCTTTGGTTATAGTTGATATGTAAGACTGCCACGTCCCCTCGTCATGACATTGAGCGCTGTGGTGTAAGTTGCAGGTGCACTCGTGATGAAGGTGTTTCTTCGGGAAAAAAAGCATGGGACCTAAGCGAATGAAAAAAGTGGGCCGTACCGCCGCGACGTAACAAACGACGGAGAGAGCTAAACTCCAACTCACACCACATTCAAGACTTCCTCACTTTCCTCCACACCTCTAGTCGCAGTGCTGCTGCGCCTCGTGTCGGCGAACCACTTTTTAGGAATCGCTTCTCCTAAAACTTTGGGCTTGAGATTGAATGCTAACAATTTGCAGTTTTCACCGAAATGTTGGGTACTGTAAAGATGGAAGGACAAGAGACCCCAGACTGGAGCAGCTATTACAGTGACGCGCAAGAGGTATGTTTCTAACATTAATTTATATTTGCGTTTTGTTTATTTGTTTGTTTGATTTGATTGAGCGACTTGAACTGTAGGTGAACTGAATAAATACGATGCGAACAGATTATGTCCTTAAGTGGTTTGATAGTAAAAGAGTACTATTCCGCTAAAAAAAATGGTAGAATGTTTCGGGGAACACGTACATTCTTATGCGGCTTTAGTTTCAGGATCATTCTTCGCACAGTGAGAACAGCGAACCCGCCGGGTGGCAGCAGTGAACGTGTACCGTCTACCGCAGCCCACCCCGCGGATCCTTAACAGGATTCCAAAACTTACCCAGTTTGAGTCAACAGTAAAAATTAAACTTTCAGTTTCAAATATATTTCTTTATCAAGCTCCTTATAATAGTCATTTTATTGTGCAGACCCTCGGTAGTGAATCTGAAATTCTTGTTTTGTCTTTCAGAGATTGGTGAGATTTTCTCGTTTAAATTTCACATTTAAAATGCTAATGTTTATCCAACGAAGCCAGTCAGACATTCGCTTCAGTTTTTTAAATGTCAATCACGTGAAAAGAAATACGCTTAAATATATACATGTTATATCCTCTGTGAGTTTTAAGGTTGCGAAATACGGACAAAACACCGGCACGCGTGCAGTATATTAGTGTTCTAGTCTTTACTATTAATTTAGTATTTATTGTCGATTTACTATTTATTTCGTTTAAATTAAAATATTTTCATTTGCCTTATTGCATTGTGCTAATTTAATTTTCAGCTAAAGAGTGCATTCTGATCTACTTATACTATTAAAAAAATGGGTCATGATTTCGATGGAATAATCGTCACTTTTGTTTTTCCTGTATTTTATCTTTCTGTTCAGATCTTAGCAGACACGAGACGTCTTTAAGTAAAACTATCAACACATTTGCATTGAATGCTACAGACAACCTAATCTATTTAAGCACAGTCTCAAAGAATTAGCGCACAGAAGTTATTGTGTGTAAATTAATAGGGTCAATTGTTAAGATAGAAGCGTCTATTTAAGACCAGCATTCAAATGTTTTCATGGATATTTAAATTTGTGAATATTGTTTGTTTTCTTTTCTTTTAGGTGTACTCATCTGTACCGAACAGTGGTATGAATACAGGACTGGGCTCTATGAACAGCATGAACGGTTACATGGGTATGTCAACCAGCGGAAATATGACACCCAGTTCTTTCAATATGTCCTATGCCAATCCAAGTCTGGGTGCCACACTTAGCCCCGGGCCAATGACAGGGATGCCCCCAAGCGCGACGAGCGCGATCAATGGGATGACTAGCGGCGTATCGGCGATGGGCGCCGCTCTCAGCCCCACGAACATGAACGCCATGTCCGCTCAGCAGGCTTCCATGAACGCGCTGACCCCTTACTCCAGTATGAGCCCGACCATGAGTTCTATGGCGTACGGGCAGCCCAGTCTGAACCGGGTGCGTGACACTAAGACTTTTAGAAGAAGTTACCCACATGCAAAGCCACCCTATTCGTACATCTCTCTAATAACCATGGCCATCCAACAATCGCCGAGCAAGATGCTCACACTTAGTGAGATATACCAGTGGATAATGGACCTGTTTCCCTATTATCGGCAGAATCAACAGAGGTGGCAAAACTCCATACGGCATTCGCTGTCGTTCAACGACTGTTTCGTCAAAGTTTCCCGGTCGCCTGATAAACCAGGAAAAGGCTCGTATTGGGCCCTGCACCCAGATTCTGGAAATATGTTTGAGAACGGCTGCTACCTCCGCAGGCAGAAGCGCTTTAAGTGCGAGAAAAAGTTGTCTGCAAGCAAAGGATCTGATGGCAGGAAAGATCATTCCAACGGTTCGGGTTCGCCTTCTGACAATGCAAACAATAAGGGTGGACATATGGACTCCAGCTCCATCTCCAGTTCAAATCAGTCATCTAGTCCTCATAGTTTGGACCACTCGAGCGGCACCACAGTTTCTGAACTAAAGAACAGCGGCCCGCCAGTGCACCCAGTGCCCAGTTCGGCCACTGTCTTGTCATCCATATCCTTGCCTCCCCATTCGATGTCTCACGAATCCCAGCTGCACCTTAAAGGAGACCCACATTATTCTTTCAATCATCCGTTTTCCATCAATAATTTAATGTCTTCTTCAGAGCAACAGCATAAACTGGACTTGAAGGCGTACGAGCAGGCTTTGCAGTACTCCTACGGGTCAGGTATTTCTTCCAGTCTGCCGCTCGGCAGTGCCACAATGGCGGGAAGAGCCTCCATGGACCCTTCTGCAATAGAAGCTTCTTACTATCAAGGTGTGTATTCGAGACCTGTTCTTAACACATCTTAGTTTCCTGTTACTTCTACCGTACTGAAGGAAGACAGCAGAAAATATTTTATTTTGCATGCACTTGGTGCATAAAGACTGTTACCTTAATGTATAAGAATGCTAATGTATAAAATAAAATATACTGTAAAGTGTGCCATTTGAATGACTGTATATCCCAGCTGGAAATCATTGCAAGTGTTTTGGTAGTGTATTTAATTAAAACAAATTCGATCTTGTATAATAATGTTGTATTCCCCCGAACCCCGAACCTGTAGTCGCCACCACGAATCTTTCCGATATGTTACAGTGCGCATGAATGAAGGTCACTAAGGTTTTGTGGACTGTCAAAGTAATACAGGTAAAAATGTAAAAAGAAAAGACAAAAAACAAACCAATCCTCTGCGACCAGATGTTCCGTTTATAGATGTTGTCATTTTACTCATTGCTTTGGTTTTATTTGCTTAGTTTTGACATACACATTTAAACAATTTTGTATATATAAAACGTTCATCCGCAGTGAAATGCATTATTATAAATAAAAGCGCATTTCTTTGTGAAGCAATTCCCAAGTCTTCTGTGATATTTTAAATGAAGCGCATTGAGAGTTATTCAACTGCTTATCTGTTATCTTTTCCTGTTTACTCTCGTGCCATTTGGGTTACATAATTTATTCCTTGGTAATTTTAAAATAAAAAATCAAAAGTATCTTGATTATCTTTTTGTAATTTCTGGAAATAATTCCATTCGAATCCGAAACAATGACGTATACAGAAATCTTACAGTATTTGTTCAACTCACAATTGAATTAATAAATTATGCAGGTCGCATGTATTTGTATTACAATTCTATTTTTGATCTGTTGTTTGTTTATATATAAATTATTGTTTTTATATATAAACATTATATATATATTTATTTATATACATACATATAAAGTTGGTTGTTTATATATTTGCCGGTCTACAAATATACATCAGTCGTTACATTAGTATGATTCGACAGTCGAGCTTTTATCTCTTTAACTTTCTTTAACCTTTATATTTTCGGATTTTAAGTGTTTTTCAGAATCTTGGTAAATATTTCGAGGGGAAAGCCTTCGACTCTTTAAAGGGATTTCCTTGTTCCGTTCTTCGGCGCTCGCCCTTAACGCTTCCTCCGCTTTTTTGTCTTTCTGTCCTTGTCTTATTAGGTGATTAACACTCAAATCAACCGCTCATTCGTTTAATCTATGGCAGAACCGTGAAATGAGCATAAAGGATACACATTTTTAATAAAAACGCGGAACTTAAGTAGCATTTCAGCACGTTGCTAGAGAAATACATGCGTGTGGGTATGCCCATTGAAACGGATATATCAACAATATCATAGAAAGGCCAAATAATCTTTTTGTCAATTGTAACCTACACGAAGGGCTCCTGAACCTGAACAGATTTTACTTTGATCATGGTATTTTGTCGGCACACATTTTGGCTGAGTAACCGTGAAATTCGTTTAATTATCATGTAATTGCCCCCCGATGCGCAAATAAAATGGAGAATTCAATTGAGTTCGACACACCAGTCAAATCTCATGGAATAAAAAAGCCTGACATTCCAATGTAGAATGTGTTAAAATTTATTTTGTATTTCTAACATTCGCATATTTAACGGTTACAGCTTTTCATTATACTTGTCGACATTTTAAAGCCGCTGAAATTAGAAATATAATTTGCTAACCGAAGCCTGTTATAGAACCATTTTCAAACCGATAGCAGTGGCTATAATTTAATATATTTTGTTTATGAGCTGTGTAGTAACTAAAAGAAATTTTAGAATTTTAAATATTTTAAATATTGTATTATTGTTTGTTATTTTGTATATCGTTTAATAATACAATAATAGATCATTATTTCGCACGCAGTTTAATTACACATGCGGAATTCCTTGCATCGGCATTGAATTTATATAGACAGACTATGATTTTATTGTCTACGTCTTCCATATTTTGGATTTTAAAAATGAATTGTGTGCATAAAACGCATTTTATTACAAAGATTTGAGCATTGAATGTTATGTTTTATTAATTGATAGTTATTTAACTCACTACAGATATTTTCACACAGATAGGATCTTTATGTTATTCTTTACACTTTGCTTTACTGGGACGTTATAACAGGTTTTCTCGCCGCCAGCTTTCCCATTTTTTACCTAAACCCAAGACAAAAAAAATCTCCGATATTACAGAAAGAATGAGGCTTTAAAAATTCAATTTCGATCTTGCTGATCGTTTTAATATTTCATTATTTACTGAAACATCAATTTAAATATTTGAAAATATGATGATTGGTGCGGGATTAATTGAAAAATAGTGACATTTCCGATCGTGTTAATTACTAAGTAATTTTCCGGCATCAGACTTAGAGATAAAAAATGTGACCCATTGATTGAGACTTGGAAATCATAAAGTACTGAAATGTATGTTTACATATCAAATCTATTTCGATAAAGGAAAATAACGAAAAGTAAATAGGGTTAACTTAATTTGTATCATATGGATAGGGTGTATTTTTGAAAATATGCTAATGTTCGTAATGTTGATGAAATTTAGATTCGAGTGCTTTGTAAATTACTTTACTAATGATTTTGAAGGAAACTGTACTTTCCAGTTTAGAACAGGTAACGTCGATTATGCAATTTTCGCAGGGATCGATTTGAAATCACCTCGATAAAGCTGTCTTAGCTGTTTCAAGATGTGAAACAGAGGTTCCCATAGACAGCCTCACT
This sequence comes from Mormyrus proboscirostris, assembly GCA_026779585.1. Classification (NCBI taxonomy): domain Eukaryota; kingdom Metazoa; phylum Chordata; class Actinopteri; order Osteoglossiformes; family Mormyridae; genus Mormyrus; species Mormyrus proboscirostris. The sequence continues at coordinate 5,038,538 of JAODKF010000030.1, read as the reverse complement.
ATGGCAAAAAAATAATTCATAGCATTAATGCTGGGTGTATATATATATATATATATATATATACATACAATATATGCACGTATAATTATTTCGTGGCTCGTGGAGTTAGAAAAATGATTGGGACGTTACATAAGCTCAATCGAAACATTCCATTTCCTTAATTTCACATGTTGACTTTTTGACCTATCCGAATATGAATAGAATATGATAATTCATATTACTTTAAATTTTAATTATAAGCATCTGTAAAAGTTTAAGTACAACCAGGTTTCCAGTGCAATTCTGCATTTCCTGTAAAGGGGACAGTTGTTTGCATGTGAAATCTCTGAACTTTAGACAATTCGTGTTCACAGTTAGCCCTGCTGGTAAAACAAACTTTGTAGCGACCTGGGAAAAGTGCCGGTGCCATCAAAGTGAAACTGCAAGGGCAAGAAACATAAAGGAAACTGGTGCGGCGTTTCTCTTCCTCCGACGAGGCATATTGTCCATTGCGCCAATGATTTCCTAATCGCGCAAAATGAACAGGAGTCATTTTTGAGAAAACACCTTTTTTTTAAAAAAATCGTTCACATCTTCAAAACGTTTTTCTGCTTTAAATGTGATATACTTTTGCATACTTTATAGTCTGATGTAGACTAGTACGGTCAATTTTTACATTAAAAGCATTGTCCGTATATATTGAACGGACAATTTGAGACTACTGTCGAAAACTACTCATTTTGACATCTTGATCAAAGGAGATACTATCATGAAACAGGGTTATTTCGACGGACATGCATGCGATTGGTGATAATTAAAATTATTCTTTAATAATTATCATAGTAATTATTGCACTTCCACGAGACATTCAATAGGACGGCTTGTTCTCTGCATATTAAATATATCTATTGAGGTCGAGCAGCCTGTATTAATGGGTGACATATGTTATCAGCGGGCAGTGTCCAGAAGCGAGACTTCAGCAGCGCCTTGTTTTCCAACCTATGCGGCATTTCTCGTCTTCCCATCAAAAGCCGTGGTGCTTTCTTCAGCCTTATGGACAAAAATTTCGACGACAATGCGCAACCCCTTTTACTTCAAAAGCAGCCATCAGCGAGGCTACCCGTGGACTTTTCTTCTCTGTCTTTTTTATTCTTAGTTTAGAAAGCTACTACAGGGCCAAGGCGCTTCTAATACCTTTTGATGGGGATTGAATTAATTATCTCCAATAACACAATTGTGCTTGGCCAACGAAAAGAGCAAAGCAATACCCCTTCAGAATCACAGGCGAAAGAAAGGGGCATTCAAAGGCTGAAGGAGAAGAGGGAGAGATCTCTATCCGAAATCAGCTTTAGAAGCAGCTGGTTTTCCATTAAAAATTATACGGAAGAAGTTTATTAGGGCTTATTGCCCTCCTAATATGCATCGGCTAAGTGAGGTTGGTGGTCCCCGGCTTTGCCTGCTCGCGCCCCATGTTTTGTGTCTTCATTAATCCATTTGTCTTGCATAGAGTAGAAATAAGAGAAATAAATAAAATAACTGTCATAAAAACTTTCTCTGGTTTCTGTGTCCAATGGAGCAGCAATAAATATTAAGCGAAATTCTTGCCGGTAAGGATAAATATATATATATATTTTGGCATGTAGTTTATGACGTAACGGATGAATAAAAGGGGTCAAATATTTAAAAACAAAGTCAGTCTTTATTGGAGCAATAAGCGTAAACCGTACCGGTCGTCACATAAACACTAAAATATTTTAAATAAAAAATCCATTTAAGATACATTAACTGATCAAATATTAAATGCAAATTTGGGTTTTTGTGAAGTGTTCGGAAAACTGCATTAATGTTCGAGCTGTATCTCGCAAAGATAACTTTCTCAGCCTGAGGGGATTTTAGATTTCAGACGACGTTAGTTTTCTTGGGAATCCTTGATATCATCAAAATTCCCTAAAAAACTGATAAATCATTCAAATATGCGTATTTCTATAACTGTTCATCACAAAATAAAATATCAGAAAAGTTGTTTTTGGTAAATATAAGAAAACAAATGTTGCTTTCTAAGTTGATGTGTGATGTGCATTTAAGCGTGGATTGTTTGCTACAAAGCTATGTTGATAGTAGAGTAAAATGTGCGTAGTGAATACATGGATGGATTGATGGAGTGCATTAAAGAAGAAAAGGCTTGAAAGATTTGGTGTCGTTATAGCAACAGGATCAGTCACGCTTTTCTTAGAAGGCCATTCAGGGTCGGGCTGCCGGAACACGTTTTTAATTAAAGCCCATAAAAAGTTGTTTGTAGTCCTGTCATCATGCGATCGGTTTTCATAACGGTTAATCGGGATTCCCCTCCTTTTGATGCCGGCGTGAGCATGGGGCGCAATCCTCTACACTGATGCGGAGCAAAAGATCTGGTCAAAATATGCCGCACAAAGAGTGCTAGGCACATCGAAAATTAAATCTGAACATATTTTGGCATCTCTTTCTAATTAGAATATAAATGAATCAATTTTTAAAATGATTAAGAATTACTCACAGGACTGTAGATAACAGGCTACAAGTGACTGAATGCGGATCTGTTGAAGTTAAAATAATGTAATTAATATGCCTGTTATAGTAAAGGTAATACTAGTTATTGATTTAATTTTTTTATGAAATAGCGCTTCAAACTTTCTCTTTGGTGAAGTGGCTGAGATAATGTTGTTATGTGGAACAAGTAGGATTACTACAGAAAGCTACACTGGGAGGACTCTTGTGGGTTTAACGGGGAGAAGGACACCCAGGTTGTGCGATCACCACGGTTACGAATGGAGGTGGAATCGACAAGCTTGTAATAGTCTCGAGCTCTATTGAAGGGGAGGGAAACTCAGCAGCGGGTCCCGCCTTGGCAGCTCCCCTCTCTATACACTGCATCTTGAGTTCGACTGTGCACCCACCATTTTCTGAGTACATAATCGATCATCTCCTGGCATACACATCGCAAAACTGCCTTGCTCCGATGAAGGACGAAGAGGAACACTTGAGGGTCAGCTCATTGATACCAGACCAGGAAACTGTAAACGATGCGAAAATAATTGTTTGGCCTATAGCCCTCAGTAAAGGTCGACTTATCTCTTTTGTCCTTCTTTTGTTTATAAATTATCAGCATGCAGAGTGGCAAGGAGTGGGCGGTATCTGCGGTAATATGTGAAAATACCGAGAAATACCAGGACAAACAGAACGGATAAACAGACCCGCAAAATACTCACTTAACACGTCATCTGTATCATTTATAATTAGGTATCGGACTATAGTATTTGTATGTATTTTGGTTTATAAAATATATATATATATATATATATCTGAAGAAATGTAAGGGTGCCGTTCAGAGATATAAAGCAATTACAAACAAGCAAACAATAATAATATACTTATATAAAGGCTCGCATTCACATTTGGGATTACGTGTACCAAAATATTTGAATTACTCTGGCTGTTGACTTTATGCGATGTAGTTATCTCCTTTAGAGAATATTAAAACCGATTTAATGATTAAAACAGTAAAATGAGGTTAGGTCCGCCATATAATTTGATTATATATGTAATGTAGGTTACAATATTCTTTCCTAAGATAATTACATAACTCAAAGGAATGCCTGGACATTTTGGATGGTTTTCTGTATTTTTTTTTTTTTTTTGTAATCGATAGTTTTCTTGTACGAGTATTGTACCTCCGCCTAACACGTTTTTGCGTAGATTTAGGGACGTGACTCATTTTCCTCCAAAATCAACCGCGTATCAAGCCATGTGTCTGTCTGGCGACAATACATTACTGGCGAGATGCGGCAGATGACACTTTTCGCTGAACCTTCCCGTCGTCCCCCGCTTCTAAGAAACCTGACAATTCGTCTGAGCATATGGAAGGGAAATTTTAACAAGGAAATGACATCAAAACTCCACTGCCTCTAACCAACGAATGAAATACAGTGTTTACGCCATGTCTCATAGGCTATGCGTGTTTACTGAGCACAAAGTGTACATCCAACAAACTAGCATTTCATAACATAGTAAATAAACACACTTTACAAAAAAACAGTCTCACTATTCAAGAGAACAAATCACATAATTTTACAGTACTAATGAGTGCTGGAAAAGAGTTGTTTTGGAGTCCATGAAATTGTTACATATAGTATTATCTAAAATCATATTACACATGTACTAAAATTAAAGCCTCTTACAGCACATATATATGACGAAACCAAATGAACCACAGAGCCGACAGTGGAATCACCAGTAAAGATGATTAATATCCAGATTTCCCAAAATATTAATAACAAGTATGAGTTTTTCCCTCTAAAGTTATGTTCCAAATTAGTCCATTTACCAAGTGAACCTTATGCAAACACAATAAGTTAAACATAGATTTATATTCAACTAGAAGTTATTAGCTTTCTTAGGAGAAAACTGTTTTTTTGACTGTAACAGGATAGAGTGTGACGCTTATGGGAACTGCATGAAGTTTGGCGGACTGGGGGCAGTGAGGCAAGTACAGCGGTTCAGCTCTGAGAAAAACTCAACCTTTGGCCCTGAGCGTAAAAAAACCCCACAAACACACTGCACGTCTGTAAAAGTTTATTATATTTCAGTAAAATACACAAATATTTCACAGCTAAACAGCTAATAAGCATTAACATGCTTTATCATTTTTTTTTTCGTTTCAGTGAAATGATTTTGAGAAATGTAATAATTTAAACAGCTCAATAGCATGCTTATGACTGGCAGTGCACACTAGTAACTAAGCTTCTTAAAAATAATATTATATGTGCCCTTATATACATACAGATACATAAACAGACACACATGCAATAAACAGCTGGATTTTTATGAAACAAGCCAATAAACTGATGTGCATTCAGAAGCAGCCACAGCCCATATTATCCCCATATGATGGGAGGGGGGGGTGATAATATTCTGTGAAATCATTGGAAATAAACATTTTAAGAAAAATACAACATAAGAACAAATTTCCTCATGAAGAGAGTTGCTCAGTCCACATGAATACAAACAGCCACAATAAAAAGAATATTGGGGGCAATCAAACAAAATAAGTGATTTAGGAAGAAAAAATATGGCAGTGACACAAGCACAGCAGCCCAGTTGGTTAAACATTTATGATTCAGTTTGATCTGGGCTTGGAATGTGGGTTGAGTGCAGCACTTCTAACAACTGTTTGCAGAGTTAAGGCTGGGGTGTTTGCACAGTGTTAAACGCAGCGGCCTGGTCGCCAGATGTGGCCGGGCGCATCACTCCTCAGGCGACCCATTGCCCCTCCTCAGATCACCGTCCTGAGGCTGCCGCTACCCACCTTCTTCCTCAGCACCTCTACGAGCCGCTCCAGCCTGTTTGCAGAGGGGAGAGACAGACGGAGAGTGTGAGCAATGCAGCTGCGTCCTTACAGGCGAAGGCCCGGCCGTACGGGCATGCAGCCCCCAGGCACCCGAGCAGGCCGAAGAGAACAAAGCTCTCCCTGACTCACTTTAAAGCTCTGGGGCGCTTGCTTAATTCAGTAAAAATATTGCAGATTTATTGGTCTTATAACAAAAATCATTCTTGTAATCATGTAAACAAAAAATATATGCCACGTAACCAGTAGTTTTAAGTACAACATTAATTTGAAGTCATAATAAATCAGTAAAAGTAAATTGAGGTTAGTTCTAAAAGACCTGTTCTGAGATATAAAGTTAATTGACAAGCAGTCTCACTGGGTGCTTTTTAATTAGTAACACCTCTGCAACAACATAAAACACCAAGTATTTGTGTTTAGTGTCCCTTTGGCAGCCAGGGACTCCAGCTTTTGGTTTTAATGGCAAGAACAGAACTGAATGTGTGAGTCAAAAAAAAAATAACACTTAATGAAAAGAAAATGTCAGTGGCAAAGTTATGCCCAGATGTGTTAAACGCTGCATCCCGATGGATTTTTATAATGAAACCAATAAATTTGCAGCATTGTTACAGAATTAAGCAAGTGTCCCAAGACTTTCTGTGAGCATTTACATAACATTTCCCTCCAAACTGCATTTTCACGGAAACTCAGGTAGGAAGGCAAATTTACCAGTGCAGCACCTGGCTATGCGAAGCGTGAGTGGGGGAGTAGGGGGGCGTCTGATCGCTGACATGGTTGCATTGACGGTGCTCAGTCTCAGGGCTGTGAGAGGATCCATAATCACATCTCAGCGTGTCAGTTTTACACCCATACGTACTTTATCGATCCTACGTGAGAGCATTTTATTGTTGGCGCTTGATTGATTGGGTGCCCTGCCCCTGGTCGCCCCCGACGACGGAGGGAGGAGCAGAGCACTTATTCTGCGCATGGGAATGAAGCCCTTGCACCGTGATGCTCTCAAAATGACACCAGCTCTTTGTTTTCAAGGGTCCACCCAAAGGATCGTAACCACTGCCTGCCCAATTTGCGTCCCTGTAAAAGTTAGAGAATGACTTCATCAATGTCCAAGGTCCTCATTGAGAAAGGCAGGATCCACACGACTGTCACCGATCCAGCCGCACATGGAATCTCTCAATTAATTACCTTTCTCTCATGTCTTACAGAGCGTAATTCAGGGAAAATATAGTATCATTACCACATGAAAGAACTGAAAAACATAAAAACAAACGGGCTTTTCACAATTATTCAAACCCATCCCATTGCACCAATATTTCTAAGTAATAGAAGCATCCATATTTTGTTTTGTAAAGTGTTTTATTGAGTCTGAATACGATGTATAAGGCATAACTCGTCACCAAAAACCTCGTAAGAATTTGCTGATATTTAGAATAACTTTTCAGAACAATAATCACAACACTTAAAGCAATTATCCCCTGAAGCCTTTTGGAAAAATTATTTACATCTTGTCAAAGAATTGCCACTAATTCTGATTGGCTGCTTCGCCTGAGTGACCTGGGCAGCTTTGAGTGACAGGAACAGAGGTCCCTGTAAAACTGTCAGGCACCTTCTCAGCAGAAGCACCAGCAGAGCTCCACCACACTGCTGCCAGTTACACCGGAAAGTTCCAGTATGGCGCCAAGCAGGAGCATCTCCTCAGTTTGGGAGGTTCACTGCCATCATAGCAGCATCTTGTCCATGTAATTAACCTTCAGTTTTGCGGTGCTTTATTAGCGTGTCACACGGATATTGACAGACCTCTCCGCACCCTTTGCCTGATCTGTGTTTTTTCAACGACTATCTTGCTTGCTTAACGACCTCCAGGGTCCCTTGAATGAGTGCTTGCTAGAAAATTCACCTCCCTGCTAAGAAACCTTACAGTGACAAGCATTTTCATCTTATAACCAAGCTAAACACATACTGGCCAATGAAAACTCAGGGAGGTAAATCTCTGAGAAGCTCCATGCAACAGGTTTCAGGAGCTGATTTGAATCCTCCATCCACCTGGTAGCTTCTTTTGTTTTTATTTTGTGTACGAAGTACATTTTGTGTCTGTGACAAATAGTAACTGCTACTGGACCACATCATGACTGTAACCTCATAGCGAAAATGGTGAATTTCCAAGGTTTTGAATCTGAATGCTGCTGCAAGCCAGGAAATAAGTGAAATAAGCACATGTGAAACCTTAGCAGATCTGCAAAATATGGAAAGCGTGACTGAACTTTCAGTGGCAATCAAACTGCTATAATGGACGTTTAGGCTGTTACCAGCCGGCGCAGTGTTACCGTCAGGCTTTAACGCACGTGCTGGTGTTATTAACCGAAGCGACTGCAACGCTGGAGACAAACGAAGCAAGCTTATTGGATTACAGCCCTCAGAAACACGGGATGGGGGCCTGCCTCAGCCAATGATTAATTCTCGGAAATGCAATTAACCAATCGATGAGAAATTCCCCCATTTAGAACACTTCTGTTTGCTCAGGCCGTCTCACTCTTCATAAATGCAGAACTCAGCGACACTTGTGAAGCAGGAGAAACTGCTGGTGTGTTTTAAATTAGCGGGCCAAGCCAACGCAGTAATCCAAGTATGGAGCTGGGGTTTCTGAACTATAGAGGGCGGATCTGAGATGTGTTCAGAAACGTCTTATCCCCATATCCAAAGAATCACTGGCGATATCAAGCAAGGCGAGAAGCAGCATCTTAATAAAGAGCCGTAATTCTGCAGGACGAAGCGCTAAAAGCTATTGACATAGTTGGAATTCACCGTTATGTTTAAGTACCTAAAGCGGACGTACGGCTCACTTCAGCAGACACCTAAGAAGCTAAGATGTTCAATAGAACAAAGTGCTGTATAGGACAGTTGCAATATAAAGAAGTTTATTCTCCTCACACACGGAATATACATGATTTAATCTGAGTACTTAAAGACACTTAGTAGACTGCAAACTCATCACACACACACACACACACACACACACACACACACACACACACACACACACGCACACACACACACACAGCTGATTAAATTATTCCTTATGAAGTTTCCAAATAAAAATCAAAACGTAAACATGTATTCTTTGGGTAAAACAAATAATGATCTTTATGTACATGCATAAGTCAAACTGATTAATCCTTCCAACCCAATCTTTGATTTGTATTTCGCTAATTACATAAAATTTTTATTTTAGCTGCCTAATACCTCAAAACATTTTGTGGTCCAAATGGCAAAGATATTTTAAATTGTTGTTCATAAAAACATTTGAAGGACAATCTGCAGATGGAGCTGAAGGGTTGACAACTGACAAGAGAATAATGACTAAAAAGAAAAAAAAGGAACTGTAGGAAGCTACACATGATCAACGGCAGTGAGGTGAAGCCGACAGCGGTCACACTCTGAGAACACCCGCAGCCCGCCACACTGCACCCAAAGCCACTTGCTGCCCGTGCAGCCCGCCACACTGCGCCCAAAGCCACTTGCTGCCCGTGCAGCCCGCTTCCTGCACCCGCAGCCCGCCACACTGCGCCCAAAGCCACTTGCTGCCCGTGCAGCCCGCTTCCTGCACCCGCAGCCCGCCACACTGCGGCCAAAGCCGCTTCCTGCACCCGCAGCCGGCCACACTGCGGCCAAAGCCGCTTCCTGCACCCGCAGCCCGCCACACTGCGCCCAAACCCGCTCCCTGCACCCGCCACACTGCGGCCAAAGCCGCTTCCTGCACCCGCAGCCCGCCACACTGCGCCCAAACCCGCTTCCTGCACCCGCAGCCCGCCACACTGTGGCCAAAGCCACTTCCTGCACCTGCAGCCCGCCACACTGCGGCCAAAGCCACTTGCTGCACCCGCAGCCCGCCACACTGCGCCTAAAGCCGCTTCCTGCACCCGTAGCCCGCCACACTGCGGCCAAAGCCGCTTCCTGCACCTGCAGCCCGCCATGCTGCACTTGAAGCCGCTACCTGCACCTTTAGCACGCCACGTCTGCAGCTACTCTATGCCCCTGCAGCCCACCACGGTTCACCTGCAGCCTGCCATGCTGCACTTGCAGCCGCTTCCTGCACCCGTAGCTGCTTTCTGCGCACGCAACCAGCTGCACTGCACTATCACCATATTGATTTGCCGGTAACAAAATATGCTGTGTACACAACAGAGTCTGTGGCTGTTGAGCTGGGGGAAGAACAGCACTGGACTAGGAAGCGGAGGGGAAACACAAGCCGCTTCCTGCACCCACAGCCCGGGGTGTAGGAAAAAATATTTAGGAAAGCTCACTGGGGGGGATGTATACACATAGGCACACACACAGCCTGCTGACCCACATGCCAAGGAAACGTCCAGTCCTGCCTTTCCAGAGACACGTCCTTTACACGCACATGCCACCTCCACCCCCGTGAAAACAGCCTGTCCGCATCCAAGCTGCACTCCCAAGTCACCCCATTCCAGCCCGCCCTCACACTAAATATCATCATCCTCCTCTTTATCGGGTTTGCACACTTACCACTGGTGCCCCCCAACCCCCCCAAATTCAGTGGTTGGCTGTCCAAGGTGTGCCAGCGTTTGGGGGGGGGGGGGGGGGGTGGAGTTTTGCTATGCGGTGTTTGCAGAGGGGGCAGTAAACCCCAAACAGACACGCCAGGGAGGAATCCGCAAATGTATAAATCCTGATTAGGAATTCAGCGTGTCGCAAAACTAACAATTATGGCCAGAATAATGCAGAATAAACAGGAAAGCATGCATTAATGCTGAACAATGGCCATTTTATGTGCAGCTTCAAATGATATCAGTGCAGGAGGACGTTTTTATGATTCCCATTACAGTCGGCTATCGCTACCCGGCTTGAGACACACCCAAATTTTGCTGCAGGCAATTTCAAATCCGGTTGACAGCTGGCTAAGCGATTAGACTGTAGACACAGATCGGCAAAAAGACCCACATTGTGCACATGTAAATAATCTTATTATTAGAATCCGCACAAAAATTGCAAATGCCACATTATCAACTTCGCGGGTACTCGGATTTTTATAAGGCTGCCTTTTCTGAGCGACTGACCCGCCATAAAACCACGGCCACAGAGCCATGATGGCTACTGGCCAGCAGGGCCGAGCTGGGCTGCAAAATGGTCTTTAGGTTGTTCATAAAACCACCTTCGGAGCACAGCAACGCCGAGGTCAGTTACAGGCTACTGGGGCCTGCTCTGTCCCTGTGGCTGCATGGGATGATGGGATACGGCAGCTAGGTCAGCGTGAGCCCATCTGCGGGCCGCCTCCTGATGAAAGGAGCCTTTGTGTCCTTCTCACGGCCAAGTTTGATTCGGCGGGTCATTAGACATTCTGTTCAGCCCCTGCATCAATGGAGCCTCTGCCCAGCACCCAGGTGCCACATTCCCGGGTGGCTCACGGCTTCCTCCCGCCAGCCAGGCCCTCGTACTGCCACCCCCCCCCCCCGCCCCCATGGCCCCCGAACGCCCAGCATTCTTCTCACCGCCATGCCATGGGGTCCTGTGTGGGCCCTGCTTCCCAGAGCCCCGCCGAGGCCCGGGCCGCGAGCCGAGCTGGGTGGGGGTCAGCTCACGCTCGCCTGTGATGCACCCCCCCCCCCCCCCCCAGTAAATGTCTGGGGGGAAACGATGACGCTGTCCGTGGCTTCCATTCTAAGACTGTAAACACTCGTGCTCCTGTCTGAGAGGCATGTGAGCCGTGAAGGAAACGCAGCACAGCCATTCGCTCATATTCTCGGGAGTGATGCAGCAGCTGCTGCTGCATTTGCCCAAAACCATCACTTTAGCGATAAAAATAGTGGCTCCTCTGCAGCAGAGAAACACCAAACTCTCATTCGGTTGAGTATTTGTGAAGTCGGTCTTGGGGATTAGCTCCAAACTCGCTACTAAGGCAGGGAGAAAACTAAACGTATGCGTATCCACGCCTGATCATTCATCTTATAAATCATTATGAGGTGACATGATCACGGGCTTCATTTCTGAGTGAATGGGGAACAGCTGGGCCTACATGCAAGTCAAAACCAAAGTAATGTCAGTGTTTATGCATGTTTTCATGCAAGATAAATAAACTAGATTGTGCATATGCAGTACCAGTCAAAAGTCACCTACAAAGAAGAGTATTGCATCACATGACCACCTGAGCTAAACCCAGTCATAACGGTTTGGGAGGAGGAGAAAAAGCAGGCAATGGGTGCTCAGTATATGTGGCACCTTCTTCAGGACAGCTGGAGAAGCATCCTGGGTGGACACCTCAATAGACTGGCACAGAGGAGCCAATCCCTGGAGCAATTGGGGTTACGGGCCTTCCTCGGCGTCCCAATGATGGGATAACTCTACCAGCCATGGGACTTGAACCAGCAACCTTCTAAGTCCCAACCCACACAGCTGTCCCCACCCCCAAGAAATTCATTTGTCTTGTTTAATCCTTTTTTGGTCAGTACAGAATTATATATATATATGTGTACAAATAATCCTTTCTATGGGTAGGTGTGTCCAAACTTTTGACGGGTATTGTATACCTTAGCAAGACAACTGGCCAATATATTTATTTACTAGATCTACTTTTTTATTCATCTAATTAAGCTTAACATGTAATATGTAACAATATAGATTAGTATTAATAAATTAATTACAATATTAATTTTTATAGTATCTAAATTTGCTTCCATTTTGTAGTATCTTCATCATTCATTTGGAAGAGTTTGAGTTGACATAATGAAATGAACAGGGAAAGGGGCTGATATGAATCTCAGAGACACAGTGACAGTGACGCACGTTCATTTCATGCGATTACAGGCCTGAAACTATCAGCATCGCACCAGCTCCAGAATGACGTGGTTTTAAACCCGCAATATCACCGATTTGGACAGGACACCCACAAAGCAGCATAGTGTGAAGACGAACTCCGCTGCTGCTCCACCCGTCCGACATGAATGAGGTGACTGTGAGCGCGGAGGGCTAATGTGCTAGCTTCAGCCAGAATGCTGCCTTTGGGGTGGGGGGGGGGGGTG
>JAODKF010000030.1:4937888-4953060 GCA_026779585.1 Mormyrus proboscirostris | reverse complement strand
CACGCTAGCCGGCGGTGCGGGGAGGCAGCCCACCTTCTGTCAGATGGCTCATTCCACTGGGTCTCCCGCCGTCAGCTGTGGGGGGGAGGGGTGCATGAGGCCCAGAGAGCGAGGAGGAGCAGGATCGGCTAGGGGGCAGCGCAGGAGAACCAGCGTGAGATTAACTGGCCACTGCTGACTGGTTCAGGGAACAAAAACTCGCAAACAGAAATGAAATGAAAAAGATTAAAAATCATTCTCACTTACTGGCCAAGATGAAGACCAACATCGGCACTTATCACATGTTCATTTAATCACTTAAAACAATATTAACATTCCTCTGCATTAAACAAACAATCAATCTTACAGTTTCTGGCAAACTAAAAATACAGTTTAGATGAGATGCCTAGTGTGTCCAGCGTAGCAGCATGATGGAAGCACGTCCTCTCCAACTGTCAGACGATGATGATGATGATGATGATGATGATGATGAGGAGGAGGAGGAGGAGAACGTTCTACAAACGCTGAGGCAACAGCATGGCCGTGCTGCTAGTGACATCACCCCGACCTGGACTAGGTGCAGGCAAGCGACAGGTGTGACCGCCAGCATGGTTTCTGGGTGACAGGTGCGTGTGTGTGTGTGTGTGTGTGTGTGTGTGTGTGTGTGCAGGGGGGGTTAAGGGTCTAAAATAGCAGCAGACTCTTTAAAAAGTCTGTCAAATTTAAAAGGAGGGACTTCTGTGTCTTTCCACAGATCATGCGACCCCTGCAAGCCGTCCGACTGTAACATCACCAGGGAGGCAAAAGAAAACTTCAAAAGAAAACAATCGGATGTAGTAAGGAGGAGAGAATAAATTTACACAGTGATCGGAAAAACACCGAGTGCAAGACGCAACATTACGTACAGTCAGTCCTACTGCCGGCGATGTCCACGGCATCACAGCCACGGCTCCGACAGCCAGGATTGTCCGATAACCTATTCCTGTGGCCATCGTCTTGAATCACACAAAATATCAAATTAAACCACATTTCTGGGAAACATCCACGAGCTTTTCCTGCAGCGTGCCTAATTATGTACGCGTTCTTGTTAAGGACCTCGTGTACTTTAAGGCAGGAGGCAGATATATTTACGTAGTTTGTTGCCCCCACAAACTGCGTACAAACTACCAGCACTGAGCGTGATGTACCAGATCTCCAGGGGAGCCCGCAGCACATGACAGGCGTGACAGAATGCCAGGGACACACTCTGTCCCGCACACACACCCACACGGCCACCAGAACCCTGCTACCCTCTTGCTGCCATCACGCGGCTCTGGAGATCTCAGAGCTTTCAGAGGATGTCACCGGCCACATCCCAGCCAGCTAGACGGAGACTAACCTTATCTCATCGTGGAGACGATAGGCAAAATTAAAGCTGGCGCTCCGCTGCCTTGACGGGGCTGTGCCAGCAGCCATACCACCTGTGGTTCACGCCAGGTAATCCACCTGAAGCTAAGCAGGCTTGTTATCATGGCCTGAGTTCACTGCAAACCATCGCCCAGGGCTGTAGCCCCGCCCCCTTGCAGGTCATGTGACCTCTTGGCTCCCCAGTAAAACGAGACGTATATGAACTGTATGTCAATGATACCTGTTCGCCAAGCACAACGGGCAGGGCCCCACCCACCTCCCTCTGGCCACACCCAAAAATTCAGCAACATTAAGATCATACCTTTCAATCACAGGCAGTATTTAAATGACAGCTGGACTGCTATATTACAAACATTCCTGTCTTAAATTACAAAGTCACAATCTCATAAATGTGTTAAGTGACATCATTCACTATCATTCATAAAACCAGAAAAAAATATTCCATTCGTGGAAACAGGGACATGGCATTTTAGCTTTTGACACTGGGATCTTCTTGAAGTACAAACTTCTTTTAAAACAGGCCATGTGAGGAAATGCTTAGAATGATGAGCTTTCAGTTTTATAGCATCTATAGTAAAGTTTATGTCAATAGAACTTCCCTTTACAAAATGGTGCAAAAGAAAAACAAAGAATGCCATCATCCATCCATCCATCCATCCATCCATCCATCCATCCGACAAAATCTTCATCCAGGGTTACCTACTGAGCCACCTTATTACTAATTAAATAAACAAACGTGTGTTCCCCTGGACTCTTAAAGGCAGATTTTAATTAGTAATTAAAACAATTTCTCAAGTTCATTAGCATCAAATGGGGCCCTCATTCATTTAAAAGTGCACAGCGGGTAGCGCTGCCTGACACGCAACCGAAACCGCTCAGTGAGCAGGAGCATGTGCTACTGTCAGGACAAGAAAGAGGCCCCGCCCTCCATTCAGCGCTCATCTCACCGGGACGTCAGGCTCCTTCCCTCCAGATTGAAAGCTAAGGATCGGCCGGCGGCTACGTCAAACATTCAACTCCGACCTTACTAACCTTAGCCTGAAAGGTTAACACAGCTGACACCTGACCGAATTCACCGGGATGTATCACTTATAACACTCGATTGTAATGTCCAAGTCTATTAAATGTGTCATAGAACAAAAGATACAATCGCAATGCCTGCAGCCGCTTTTGATTGTTTAAAATGTTAAATTCTAAACTACACTCACGGTTTTGACCGCTCACCACTTTTTATTCAGGCTTACATTTACGACTCAACAGCTATAAATGTCTTGCAGGATTCCTTTTAAAGGATACACTTCCCCGTAGCGCAGTTTTAATCAGGCACTGCACAGGCACTGCACAGGCACAGCCCACCCCCGGACCGACGCTCAGTTACATCCATGGGTTTAGGGTGATGTTTTCATTGGGGAGACGAGACAAGCAGAGCAGTCAATTACAAGGTCAGGCTGAATGATCAATACAAGACGCCTGCCTACAAAATGCATCTGACATGATCAGGGATCCACAGAAACCAACTGAATATCCCAGTATAACAGTAACTAAGAAGTAAGATTCACAATCGCAGTAGTTTGGTAAGGCCCGAGTCTTATCCTACAATTGGTTAGAAATCACTGACTCGGGTTCGAGCCGGTGCCGGGGGGTGTGGCTCAGTGTGTCAGCAGAGCGATTTTGCTGTTGGGCCTTTGAGCAGGGGAGACCTGACCCTGCTTCCTCAAAAAATGTTTGGGTCATTGCATTTTAATTTCAACAAATGGCCTTTGAATCACCATTTCTGACTGATTAAATTTGGCACGAGAATTACACATACCTTTCAGAGTTCAGAAATTTAATTATTAGTTTATTTGTAAAAAATATATAGTGCCTATTCTATACATTGGGTAGCATAAAATGATAATTGAGTGCTTTCCTATGTGCTGTAACTTGCTTAATAATTACAGCTAAGGAGGCAACAGTACACAAAATTCATAGATTCAGCACAAACCTTGCCTTTGGGTTTATGGTTTGGGGCAATTTTGGTACAGCAGGGAAAACAATTTGTTTCGAAACTATTATGAACCGAGTCATAATTAAAATGAGTTAAATCTTGTCTAAATTCTATATTCCCTTCTACAGAGTCACATATGTATAGTGATAATTACCCCAATAACCTTATACACCAAATAACCATTCACAGAGCATGAGGCCAAAAAAAAAATCGTGTTTTTTTTCCCCCCCTACTGTCGGACTTTTTTTTATTTTTTTAATAGTGCATGAAGGTATTGTGCTACTGCTAATGTTCTATTTACTGTTACTGCACTATTACTTTGTGCAATAAATTTGGTTCAAAATTTGGGTTGTGTCTCAATGACATGTGCTTTCCGATAAATCGCATTGGCATTGTCATTACGTCATGAACATGTGCAATAAACACATCGCAAAGTCTGTTGGAAACGTGAATAAAAAAAAACAATTTCATGTACACAAGCCACGCACTCACACTCAGCATGCAAACGTCTGGCCTATCAGATAGAGCTGTCACGCAACATCTCTTCCATTGCATTGCACAAATTCCTTCCTTCTGTGACGTGTTGACTGTTCGGCTAATGACGCAATCGTGATTATGCAATCAGAAGTTTCAGGTACACCCTTACCTCAGCAGCAAGCGTTTACAGCAATAAAACTCGCTCACAAATGCTGCGTTTTACTATGTATCATAAAACATTTTTACATTTAGCTTGATTATTAATGTATATTTAGCTTGACAGTTATGTTTTAGAGTATAACCGTATATTATGCTCGATAACTCTTTCACTGATATTTTATTTACATTAATATATATATATATTTTTTTTTTTTTAATTACAACTTTATTGATCCCCCGTGGGGAAATTATTATTTTTTTTTTACGCCTTACTCAACTTGCTCTTTGTAGAGCAAGCTGTCCGCAAAGGGCTGCCACCTGTTGGGGCACCCAGGGAGCTGGGGGTTAAGGGTCTTGCTCAAGGACCCGCAGACATGTTGAGGCTGGGTTTGACCCTGCGACCTTGGGATTACAGGTACATTTAGTTCGATAGCATATCCGACGTGTTATTAGATTAATATATTTTCAGCTCAGTATAGCAGTGCACCTATTAAACCAAAAATACATGACCTACTATGCACAGTTTAATGTTTATTTATTGCAACACAATATCATCAATGCACTAGTGAGCAATGTTATTGCACATCGCAGATTTTCCTCATATCATACAGGCCTATTAATGACCAAGGAAAAATGTGGGTCCTGAGGCAACACTGAGAAACACGGTCTTCTGGCTTTTCTGTCATAAACAGATAATGCGCACATGGCTTCTAATGGAGACATCAGCCCTCCACAGGGCTCTCGTGATGTAATTGTGATTATATGGTGCATGTCCAATTATCATCAGGGCTTTAGATGACGGGTCAAATGTTTGTCTGGATGCCGACTTTTTGGTACTAGGCAGACATTTACTCACACTGACAATTTGGTAAGTAGATTAGCGATGTGCCTAAAATTTCAATGAGATGTGTATTGTGATGGCCAATAGTTAGTGATCTGTAAAACTCGGTGTATCCTTATGTTTAATAAACGCGCCAAACTTTAAACTGCAAAAAGTACAACGACATCTTGAAAGATGATGTACCAAAATAGTCACATGTGACATATTCCACTAACCGAAATGAATAAACATAAGGATTACATTGTGGTGTGATGGCTGAACTGTGGGCACCACTATGACTTCACGCCTCCAGCACTGTGGGGGAAGTTTAAATAGCCCAATCAAAAGTTGTGCAATTAGGCTAACTGGTGCCCCCCCCCCCCCATGACACTGACCATTTTAAGTCACTGGGAGATGGACAGATTATTGACTTCTGAGTTTCACAGTCAGCTTAAACAACCAGGCGGAAAAAGGCGACAGGAGCTGGAAGAATAAAGAGGATAAACGTCACCACTGACGAACAACGACCAGCAGAATGCTCCGCTGCCAGCTGGTCCTCGGGTCCAAGGTGCGAAGGAGAACTGAAACACGGCAAGCGGGGCAGGGCGATCAAGCGTGTAGCGCTGGACCAGAACCGGGAGCCTCCTGCAACCCGAAAACGAAACAAGATCTGACAGGAGATTCAAACACCGACTGTCTTTCCTGCCTTACTGCACACAGACCGTTTGTACAGTGCTTCTGCAACTTCAAAGGATTCCTGCACGACTGACAAGATAGCGAGTGGATATACATGGACGGCTGATCCTTCCCTACGCTCCGAACACACCGTCAGATGCCGACCCTCTAATGATTCGTATTTCATCAGCGTGATTTTCAGGCTTCCTCAGGTATTCTGGGGATCCACCCTGCATGAGAAGGTAGAGTTAATGCAGGGCCAGGCCTCGCCAGCCTGGCCTGCGAACGGTAACGTGGAGCTTCTCCCCACACTCGGAGGCTGCCGCAGGGGACATACATCTTGTCACTGGCAGGCTGTGTGAAGGTCATGAGCTAATTAAAATTTAAAAAGGGACATCACACTTGCTTAAACGGCTTTGCCACACCACCAGCCCTCAGCTTTGAAAGAACAAGTTCACAAGCATCTTAAGACTGGTCCGTGATGGGCAGTTCCGGCATCTAACCATGCTCGCCACTGCTGGACCAATTCCTTTTATGGTGATGAAGACGGGGGCCAGGATTCTGCAGGACAGCGAAGAGCCCCAACCGTTCTGCTCTAGTTCATATCTAAGCACACTGCTGCCAACATCCAATACTTACAGCTGTTTTTTTGTTTCTGCAGTCCCAGGTATAAATTTATCTCTAATTGCATATTACCCCTATTACCTGCAGAACACGGGGCCACATTTATATTTCAGATTTTATCTCATGTAATCAAAAGCCACCAATTCCCGTACTTTTTCTTGCGTTTGTATCTGATGTCTACATTGCATAACTCTAGCATTACGGCATCAGTTAAAAGATTCTTAAATTTTAAACTGCAACGAGAATCCCAGACACATATGGACATTTCAAATTTTTCTTAAAAAAAATGTTATAGAGCTAATCTGAAAACCCCACAGAAAAATATGCATTCACTCATATTTTAACCAGCGTGACATTATAGATACAATACATACATCATAAAACAAGCGCAATTTATACCCATTAATTCAACATTATTAACAGTGGTAGTTAGTCTAAACAGAATGGGAATGTGCAAAGCCTGTTGGACTGTAACTCACAACACAGAACAAGGGGACTAAAATATTGTACAAATAGAGGGCCATGCAACTGAATGTAAGCTACCAAGATCCGCAATAACATAACAGAAAAAGATTCTGAAATGAACATGAATTATCAATCAATCATGAAGAGTTCAGTCAGTTGGTATAAATAGAAAATATACAATGTCATTTAACTTTATTTATGATTGTCATGGTGTAACATCTCATATCGGCTTACAAGAAATTAAGCATTACAGATGAGGAACAAATGGGGATTTTAAGCGCCATTAAGCTTGTTCCTACGTGGTAAGTTAGTTTTTATTTTTCTTAAGACCCCCAAGAGGCCGCGCTAAGCAGCTGACTCGCAGTAACTTCAATCACTTTTCCTACAGTAAGGCTGTTTATTTTTTCCACGCCCCCATCTGCTTCCGGTTACGTCGCCGTCGAAACAACTGTGACGTTGTGAAGAATTAGAAGAGACGCCATTGCTCTCTAGACAGCCTTCATTTGACCTTTTTATAACAATTTCTTTTTCAGACTATTGTGTCCTACGAAGCGCCACGGATCACGTTAATCTACATCCTTTGTGTAAAACCTCCGAAATAGTGAACACGACCAAGTAGAAGAATGTTAAGAATCGACGTTAACCCACCTTTAATAATGCGCCCTTCTTTCTCTTTACCTCTGTCCCGAAATGGAAAATAATCACTAACAAAATGGCGAAAGGAGATCATCAGCAAGACATGCGCAGTATGATGCTCCATACATGCTTTCGCAAATTTGCACTTGCGCATAATGACACTCCAGATAGCCGCTTCGGACTCAATGTATTAAATTTAGCCAATGGCTAAATTCAGGATGGCAAGCTCTGAATTTGTTTAGCCAATGGCTGGAAAACGGAGCCCAACACCGGATGAAGGAAGACCAATCGAATTTTGAAGACGGAATGTCTTATTGTAAAGAAGATCTACGGGAAAACCCAATAAACATGCACCCTTCAGAGCGCCGCTTTTATATGAGCCAATCACATGATGGAAATCTGTAGGGCCTATAGAAATTACGATATTTGGTAACCAATCCCAACTCTTAAACACATTCACTACTGCTGCCGCAGCCAATTGGGTTTCGAGAAACACTGCCTCAGCTCAACAGCTTGTTATTTCGTTTATTGCTTTGCAAACCTGGCAAGTGGAGAATAGTCTCGTCGCTGTATGTAAGTATAGCTGCGGATATTTCACAAAAAATAGGTAACCGTTAACATTCGTTATTAAAGACGTTTCAGTGTGTCATCAGTGTTTACTTTGGCGGGGTGACGGCCGGTGGTTAAGTGTGCGCTTTGTAGTTTTTGAAGGGAAGGGAAGGGAAGAGATGGGTGAGGAATTGAATGGCAGGGGCCAGTCGGCTTGTTTTTGCGGCGAAATGCGCCTTTTGTAGATCACTTTAATAAATAATGAATTCGCGCCAGTTACTTTACGGTGAGTCCGTCAGTCGGCGCCTTTCCAGCCAAAACGGAGCTGGGAGCTGAGCTCGGCCAGCTCTTGGAACAGCTCGGCGTTTTAAATCGCCACAGCGAGGGATACTCGGTGAGCTAGTTAGCTGGCTAACTTGGTAGCTTAGCTACAGTTCTTCCGTTCCCACTCCTCCCCCACCCCCCTCTCACCGAGACCGCCCGATCTTTTCTCCGCGGCGGCGTTATTAGACCATTTCGCAGAAACTTTTCGGCGTCGGGGAGACGCGGCGCCCCTCCTCGCCTGCCCCGGGCGCCGTGTGCGTGTTTGCTAGGCGGGCTGCGCTTTAGCCTGCTATTGACACGGTGCGACGCCGAGGGCGCAATGATGGCGACGTGACACGGTCGGGATCGGGGAGCGAAGCGGGAAGGAGCGCTTCGCAGCCCTCCTGGTATCTCTTAGCCCCCCGCAGCTGCATGCCAAACACCGTCACACAAAAATGCCTCTTTCCCCGCAATTTAAAATGGCATAATAAAAACAGTTCCGCGGAAAACTGACTGGGATTGCCTGGTGAAGCGTTTCTTTTTTTGCTAATCTACCGAGTAAGGGGGAGTTGAGCCGAGCTGCAGAAGAATGCGTTAAAGTATCCAGCATGCCTTTTATCTTTTTGTATCGATTACGTGCAGTTGAATAAATTTCGTTTTTTCGATAGATCTCATACCCCCTTTTCTGTCTCCACAGTTTTTTTTCAGCAGTCATAAACCATTCGACCTGGAATCCCTCAAATAGCCTCCACGATGAAGGTAAGTGACTTTACCTTGTGGGAATGCAGGCGACGCCTCCCCACCGGCCTGTCGTCGCCCGGCAGCTAGCTCTCATAGCCCTGATGGCTAGCCAGTTAGCCGCACACGTGTCGTCCTGCCCCGCGATCACAACGTGCGGTTTAACATGTCCCTCTAGCTTCAGACACAGCGTACCGCTGCTATTTTATAGGCAGCTTGCAGATCTGCTTGCTCGTAGCTATAGCTAACGTGAGATAGCTTTGCTTATCGCCAGGGGAGTCGACCCCGCTCGGTAAAGCTGGCGCGTCGTCTTTGTGTCTGTATGACGACCGCTCCAAGTCCCACTGCTTTTGCTTAAAGATGTAGTACTGGTGACATTTGTTGATGCATGTGGTAACTTTCAGGTCTTTAATACCAGCCAGGCCAAAGCATAAACGTGAAAACCGACAGAACCGTAGATCAGCCTTTCACGCTCCCCACCTTGTGCCAATGTTTCCAAAAATGCCCCTATTGAAAGAACGGAATCTTATGTGAGGTAACTGACCTCCTCATTAGGGTGCAGCAGTTAAAGATCCCCAGTCTACCTTTGTACACCAAGGTTCACCGAATGCTGCATCGCTCTTAACTTTGTCATATGCTCTGGCCTGTCAGTTGGCTGCTGTCCAACCCACCTTTGATAATTTTGAGACAGAAGTCTGAAAATTTGCTGCATTTGTGTATTAGCTGTTGATAACCACTCCAAAATTCTAGTAATGCAGTAATTTTAAGATTTTTAAAATTAAGAATTACATTTTCAGTTGCTGTGGTGTGTAACAGGAATGAATCGGGAACTTGTCCTCCCTGCAGCTTATGGCCACTGTGCTTTTTTTTTTCTTTCTGAATTTGTGGCATGTTGAGCACATTAGAAACCAGTCAGTTACTTTGCAGCACAACGTTTTTATTAGAGGTTGATTTCTCCCTTTTTTTAAGTGGTTGCCTTTCCTTGCTGTTTCAGGCAGCGGATGAGCCTGCCTATTTGACAGTGGGGACGGACGTCAGTGCTAAGTACCGGGGTGCCTTCTGTGAGGCAAAGATCAAGAATGTGAAGAGGATGGTCAAAGTGAAGGTGAGCGTCTCAAACGTCACAGAACCGGCAGGTTGTATCCTGCTGGTGCAGGGGTCTCCGACCTCAAGTACACTATGAGCTACTTCTACATAAAAAATAATGCGGTTTATGTGATCATGTCAGCCGGGGGAGTAAACTTCACTCATCTTTCTTGTCGTCAGACACACGCTGAAACTTCTGGTGCTACCTCAGTGTACGTGTCTAAAAGCAAAATAACCAACAGAATTGATCCTTTTTCTGAAAATGGTTTCCGCAAGCTACTCATTGGCTCCCAACGTGCTAGAAAGTGACGTAATTCAGGGACAGGGTTAACTTCCTGTAGCTTTTGGCAATATCTGTGATCTTAAAGTTGTTTTTTTAACCTTGCTATTCATACTTTTACTAAATTACTTTATCAGCCTTCCTTTGTAAGCTGAAGCTTGCAGTTCTGTCTTGTGTCCTGAGACTGCCGTTTGCAGCCCCCACCCTGAGATGTATGTATATGACTGTCTGTTCCCTTCAGCCCTACTTGTCAAGCAAGGATCTACATGTTACGGTTCCTTCCACATTAATATGACATTGCAGCTTGAACAGGATTAGGCTTTGCGAGCAGCATTTTTGAAGCGTGTTTGTCTTAGATGATGCAAGTACATTTTTTGATTGGAACAAATGCCCAGATGTTGAATGTTTGTGTCCTTGGTCATTTTAAGGGGGTCTCTAGTTAATGAAAAGTAACATTGAAAGCTGTAGCTAGTGAAAAGGATGTATTTTTAGTTGTTTCTAAAAATACTAGAATGCCAGGAATAAGTGAACTACGATTCAAACAGTGTGGCGGCAGGTGATGCATTGTTTGATTTTTTTTGAGGTGACAGCATTTTATCTGAAGCTGGTATTTTTCTATTCTGATGGTGAATATATTCTGAAAAGCAGCCATGTTTGCATTACCTGTGGCTTTCAGATAATTTCTGGAGTTTTCTCTGCCTCTTGCGCTTCAGGAATTCTTTTTGGTCCCGCAGTATAGGAAAGAGCATGTTGAAAGCAGATACCGCTTCCGGTGGCTTGTACGCCCATTTGGTCCGGTTTCACACGGGATCTGTGCAGTGGAGGGGAACCTGCCCCTGGCTTCTCGTATGTTCCTGTGATGCTCTTCGTGTAAGGACTCGTCTCTGGGCCGGTCACGCCAGCAGCGTCAAGCGACCGCGCTGTTGGAAACTGCCGAATCCCTGGCAGATACGTTCTCGCGGCGGCACATGAGGATCCCACCCCAGTAGGTGTGCACTGTGACTCCTCCCCCTTACAGCGTTAATTTCTGTGCAGCGTGCGAGGAGTTGGCAGCTTTCAGAGCGCCGTTTACATGGGCCTCAGTCACTGTACTGTCTCATGGTTGCTTTGTATCGAAATCTCTTGGATTTCTGTCTGCGGCACAGTGCAGTGTCCCGTAGGCCAGCCTGATCACCGCGACAGCATTCTCTGCTGATGTGACATTGTCACAGTTGTCTTGAAAGCGTGCAGGTCGCCCTGCCGGAGCCATGCGCATAGCCGGCACGCTCACCCGCTCCTGCGGGTCCGCTCTATCTCCCTGCTGTCCCTGGTTCAGAGCGACCCGGCACTGCTTTTCGTGTCCGTGCTCTCTTCCCCCGTCACGTCCTGCAGATTGACAGGCGCCGTCACGTCAGTTGTCATGGGGCGGAAAGCTGAAGTCTGTTACAGCGCGCTTTGGGGGTCATTGTTGGGTTGGGACGAGCCGCATGCTGCCGTGTATGTCAGCGGGAGTCCTCGTAGCCCTGGGTGGGTGGGCTTCTGCGTGACGACACCGAGCAGACTGTGACCATGTGATGGGCTGTAAAGACCAGCCGGGGGCTCGGGCTGCTCTGGGTAGCCGTGACTTCATGTAGCAGTGCCCTGCAAGCTTATCAGTAAGTGCAGGGCCTGCGCGTTACGCAACCACATTAATTCACCTTGACTGAGCCCCCCCACCTTCTCTGCCTCTTTTTCCTTCAAGGTGGTGCTTAAGGGAGACAGCACCTCGCACATCGTCCAGGACGATCAGGTTAAAGGACCCCTCAGGGTAAGAGCAGTACTACTTAAACTATAACTTTCAGACTTCATCAACAAGATATCGGCCTTGAACATGCAGTTAGCGTGGATGAATGACTAAGGGGCCCCAGTGTTTTTCTTTACTTGTTCTGTATACTGATGGTTTGGCGTGATGGATTATTTTGTCCCGTTTTGAGGTCTACAATCTTTTGTCTTCATTGACATGTTACTGTTTTTTTTCTAAAGTCAAGTGTAATTAATATTTAGTTTACAGAGTAACTCCAGAGGTATTTATGGAGTCCGTGCTTCTCATAGTTCTCATAGTCTCTGGGTGTCACTTGTGTGAATGGATTGAAATTCTCGTCATCACAGAAGAACCAAAGTGATTTGTATGAGCTTTTGGGGGAAGGGGGCAGCGCTCCCCCTTTGTCCAGGTTCTGCTCACAGGTCGGCGCCTCCTCCTCTGCAGGTCGGCTCCACGGTGGAGGTGAAGAACCCAGAAGGTGGGCTTAGTGAGGGGGTCATTAGCAAGCTCACGGACGCCAGCTGGTACACCGTGGGTAAGCCACCTTCCGGTTAACGTGACGCTTTTCACAGGCACAGTGTCGCAATTAGTTCTGAATCCAGCAGCAATTATGCTAGCAGCTTGCTTCTGTGACAACAAATCCCCAAACAGAACGACCAAGTCCTGGGTGCTTTAATTGCAGGTTAGCTGTTGTATTTGCTTAAAGTCCCTGCGTGACTTTAGCTTTTTTTTTTTCCTGATGTGGTTGATAACTATAGCCAGAGCCAACTATATCTGACTTTAAGTAGATGTTCGGTGCTGATTTAAAAGTGGAGTCCAGCCTGAGTTTGAGAAACTGGTTTCTGGTCTATAGACATGCTAGCATGCAGGTGTTTTTTCTGAGACGGCAGTAAGTAATGGCAGGAATGGTCTGGATGCAGCCTCTTCAGGCAGGGAGCCGCGGCTGGGAGTGACGCCGCTTCACATCGGCTGTTGGACTTCTTCAGGAAGTTTGCGTCAGAGGACATGGCAGGGGTGCGATTGGGGGGGGGGGTAGGTTCTCTTCTTGCAGCTTCTCAGGTCACTTGCTCTTTAACCACGCTGTTTGTGGCCACTGAACACTCAGCCCTGAACACTTACCAGCTTTGTACTCGTGCGTTTGCACATTTATGGCCCCCTGTGGCCAAAAACGAAATCTTGCCTGGCCCGGCCGCAGTGGGCCATTGGGTGGCTGTGGTAGCGGATGGGCCCGACTGGTGTTTCTTCACACTTGGATGCTGAATTGGGAATGCGAGTGCTGGGGGGGGGGACGGGCGGGTCACACCCCGCTGGATGCGTGGAGCTGCGGACCAGCGAGGCATCTAGCAGCAGTCGTCTATTTTTAGGAGGCTGGGACAACGGTGGATTGCAGCAGGCAGTATTTAATACAAGGGGGAGTAAGAGAAGACAAAGGCGAGCGAGACGCAGGCGTGTGGCTGCAGCTCTCATGCACTCAAGAAGGCAGCAGGCAGTTTGAGGTAGGTTAGATTGGCAGGAGAGTTTACTGAATTCTACGTGGTCCCTGCCGCTGGTACTAATTGAATAATTGGTGTTTTTGGGGCAGAAATAGTACAGATTGTAAACCTGTTTTGTGACGTGAACTGCTTTTATAACAAAACCAGAGGGAGTCTCCTTCCCTTCAGACTCCAGGGATCAGTTCTGCATGACATCCAATAGACGATTGCAGGGGATGAAAGGTCAGCAGATGGACGCCTGCAATGTGTCTCTGTTCATGAAACTTTAACTGCTGCTCTCTCTTCACTATGAGTTAGTTTTGGCTGTGGAGCCAGTTGCGGTCGTCTGGTTTCGGACGGTTCTGGCTCTGTTTGTCCGGGTCGCAGGTCCTGGCATCTCCTGTAACTGATCGCCTCCCGTTTTAGGAAAATGGGAGAAGTGTTGCGCAGGAGAGATTTTACAGGCGCATTCAGTCAAACCTCAAGCTTCTGTTTGACAAGTGCAGCAGAAAGGTGGGGATGCTGGCCAAAGCCCCGTAGCTCCTCTGGTCCCGTCAAAATGGGTTAAACAGGCAGCTATCCTTCCACCTAATGTTTGTTTGCACTCCAGAAAAGATTGATAGAGGATGCAAGATCCACATTGTAATAGTGTGACAGGAAAGGCATTTTTACAGATGCTGCAGAGCTTCTCCCCCTTGGTCTTCATCTCTTCTCCATGTCTGGAAGGACAGTCTGATGGCAGGCCGCTACTAGGGCAGTACAATCATTATTTACTCTGCTCCTTATCTTTGCCTTCATAATGGGTGACTTATTTACTCTGTGCTGTACATGTATGCTTGCATATTGCAGCCCCTGTCTAACATGAGGCGGCTTTTCCTTTATGCAAGTTAATAAGTTAATGTCTTGGTTAAATGACAGCCAGCTCACATATGCCTTAGCATGACCCTGGAGAGTCTCTCTGTGCTGATTTTCTGCGTCCTCTGCCTTCGTCTTAATTTTGGTCAGTGCGTGAAACACCCACCTCTCCCGATGTAAGGACAGTAAGTCGTGCTTCCCCAAAAGCTGACAGGGCTGTGGGCTGTTGTGGGGCAGGACACCCATTCACACCCAGACTGTATGTCACTCTCCCCCTTCTGATGTGAAGTGTAGGAACTTGCGTTCTGTGAAGGCATTTATCAAGAAACCTTAACACTGACACTTGTCCCTTCCTCATACATGCCCCCATGCCCCCCCCCCCCGATAAGTGGAGGTATTGTTTAAGGCGCCTCATGAGATGAACTTCCTCCCCTTGCGGTCGTGCTCATGACAGGCTGCAGAGAGCCCTGTCGATTACATGCCCCCCCCCCTCCTCCTTTTTTAGCCACTGCACAGTTCGGCTTGTAAAGGTTCTCTCTGCTGCCAAAGACGTGGTTCTGGCTGCAGCATGCGCAGTGCGCCCAGTTATCCACTGTAAACCGCCATAAGCTCGTTCGCCTTCTGCGTTTCGGCATTTCGCTGGGTGCCCCTGGCTCCTGTTAAAGCCTCAGCAGGCTCTGCCCAGCTTTTTAACCCCCCTCCTCCCCCCACAATTATTCTTTCTCTGCGCTCAGTGTTCGATGACGGCGACGAGAAGACGCTGCGACGGACATCGCTGTGCCTGAAGGGCGAGAGGCATTTTGCCGAGAGCGAGGTACTGGGCACTGAACACGCTCTCTGCACATGTCTGCTCTGTGAGGACCTGCAGGTGCATATTATC
>JAODKF010000030.1:4900214-4937870 GCA_026779585.1 Mormyrus proboscirostris | reverse complement strand
CCACCTCAGACTTTGGACCAGCTCCCCCTCACCAACCCAGAGCACTTTGGCACTCCTGTCATTGGGAAGAAGACAAACCGTGGGAGGAGGTCTTCGCTGCCCATGTGAGTGTCGCACCCCATGCCCATAACCGCCACCCGTTTCCGGAGCTTTCCGCCCGTGGAAGCTCTTGCTAGGTGTAATGCGTGTGACCAGCCTGATGCACTGCTTTCTTAACGCTGCCCGTCCCCCCCCCCCCCCCCCCAGCGCCGAGGATGAGCGAGAGTCTTCATCCAGCGAAGAGGAGGATGAGGACAGGCGGAGGCTAAACGACGACCTGCTGGGGAAGGTGGTCTGCGTGCAGGAGGGGGCGGATCGAGCGGCGTGGTACCTCGGCCTGGTCAGTCTGCTCCGTCCTTTTGGGAAAAATCCTTCTGCACTGCATGCACAGCACTGATGACCTGCTTTCACGTCGTGTTTCTGTATGGGTACATTTGTAGTTGCATTGTTTTTTTTTTTTGGTGTTTCTTTGCATCCTTTGCTAGCTATTAATCTGGAATATGTTCCCATGTTTTATTTGGGAGGAATGGGGAAACTATATCACTGCATTGCTGGGTATTGGTTTATAACTGGCTTTTCCCCCATTTTGCTTAGGTGATATCACCCAGCTGCAATGACGACCTGACAGTCAGAAAGGACCAGTGTTTGGTGCGCTCCTTTGCAGACTCTAAATTGTGAGTTTCCCTTCTGAATTGGTCGCGGGGTGACAGAGTCCCTGTATTCTGTCATTGACGGCTTCTCTAGCCTTTTTCAGCTCGTCAAAGTCAACAGCCTGTAGAGGCTTCTGTTTGCTGATGCTGGGTCAGGAACATTGCTTTGGTTTGCTGGGGAATGGGGGGAGGAACTTTGCTTATTTAATAAAAATTTTTATACTTCCTTTTTTCAGCTACACAATAGCAAGAAAAGAAATCCGCATACTGACCACAGACAACATCTCCAAGTTGGAGTTCTCTAGCAAAAAAGGCAAGTCTTCGTGTGGGGTTTCCCGACCTCTGGCCGCGTCCGGAACGGCGCCTTGACCTGCCGGCTCTGGCTCTCCCCCTCCCAGGATTTGCCGAAGCTGTGCTTTTCCTGAAAACCAAGACCATACCTGCGAGCTGGAAGATGGACATGAGTGAGATTTTGGAGTCGTCCAGCAGTGACGACGAAGACGGGGAGGAAAAGGACAGTGAGGAAGATGAAAAAGTGGAGGAAGAAGAGGTAGGACAGGCTGTTTTTCCACACGGTAGTCAAAAGTGGTTTAGTGTTGATCTTTCTTTTTTTTTTTTTTTTTTTTTTTTAATCGTGGATTAGGGGCCGATGTTATTGAAGAAAGCTCCAGTTTATCCTACTCTATTGGGGAGATACTGCTGGGAAAAACACTTCTGCTTTATGATTTGTCTTTCGCTGCTATGCGTGACACTGGTGTGCTTCTTAATGGGTGACTGGGTAACTTCAGGGGATCTTGATGGTATCTTGATTTGAAAAAGCGACCCTGCGTCCAATAGGCTGCTGAATTTAAATTTAAATGCATCTTCTTCTCGGAGCTCACACACGTTCTCCGGCATGGTCCCTGAAGGGTTTCGATTCATTCACTCTGTCGTGCGGTTCCGACCAGGGCAAATTTGCTGGAGTGCACGTGCAGGCCGAATCCCTTTCA
This sequence comes from Mormyrus proboscirostris, assembly GCA_026779585.1. Classification (NCBI taxonomy): domain Eukaryota; kingdom Metazoa; phylum Chordata; class Actinopteri; order Osteoglossiformes; family Mormyridae; genus Mormyrus; species Mormyrus proboscirostris. Next base: position 4,936,192 of record JAODKF010000030.1, on the reverse strand, counting down.
GAAGGCCTCACCCTTTGATGGCTTCTGAGCGTGTCCTGCTCGCGTCTTGTGGTCGAGCCCGATGGGCCGCATTATCGTGCAGGGAAAAGCCCCAGCTTCCGAGAACAACAATGGAGATCATTCTTCCTGCTTCCAGAGCCGAAGCCAATGGGCAGCAGAGTGGGTTGTGACGTGGTCCCCATAGCAACCCCCCAGCTTCCTCTCATTGAGTGTGGGCTGTGGAGTCTGGCTCGGCGCCCGGGTGGGGGGGGGGTGTGCACACAGCCTGATCCCTGTCCTCATGTTTCCCTCTGCGCTGCACCACACAAATGGTCTCTGCTTAGTTCCTGATTTTTTTCTTAAACTCACTTTCTGAAGCTCTGATCTAGAAGTCAGCTGTGTTTAGTTTTGGGTTTTCCTTTATATGGTTCTGCTGGATTTTCTCAGATGTGAACGTTTTGCTAACCAGAAAATGACATGGGGCGCTCTAGAGCACAGATTGTTGTGACATTCAGAACTTCTTTTGGGGGGAGTGGGGGGGGGGGTTTTGGTATACTCATTCGTTTTAGCCTAGTTCTAATTTCATGTCTGTTTACAAACTGAAGCATCCCTGCCTTTTTAGATGTATTACCCACCATAGGAAGTTTTGTAGGTCAGGAATGACATGCGTCCTGCTTAATTGTTAATAGTCCAGAAAAAGATGGCAGCTTTTAATTTGCTTTAGCTTTGCACGTATCACATTCTCCTTACTGGGCCTTTTTTCCGTGAACTCATTACACATGCTTTGCATCAGGATTTCCTCTTTCTTTAAAGTAAAATACTATCTTCAGCTGAATTAGTTGCGCTTTGCTCCCACTAGAGGCTATTTTACATCCCTGTATTGGAGTTGAGGTGAATGTGTGTGCAGTTCTTATGTATTCATAGTCTATAATTAGTCCTGGAGGCCTCATGGACATAACCATGACATTATGCTGACAGCTTTGCTAGTGGTAAAATGCTGATGTGAGCAGGGAGCCCTGTCCCCCCGCCCCAGGGATATTTGTTTAGTATTTGGGTTTCTGCAGGAAGGTAGGCCTTAATATGGGTTGATGTGATGATGCCTGAGAATGGTTTCGCACACTGCACTGAAGTGCCTGTGATGTCATACTTCTCTTGGCTATCTGATCGGCTCCTGGCACGGCCAGCCTGCTCTCTGGTGGGGCTTCGCGCTCCCCAGACAGGGAGTGAGCCCTAATGTCTGCGTGCCATGTTTTGTTTTGCCTGAGGACGGTAAAGTAAAGGAGAGGCTGGAGTGTATGGTGGGGTTCTGCTGGACCGCCAGAGCCCAGAAGTATTGCTAGGAGAAGCATATTTTAACGTTGCAGGGACCACCTTTTCGGTCCCACAAGGGAAAATTAAATTCTGTAAAAATCTAACTGCAGTCAGAAAACTAAAAATACCAAAAGGTCTTGTATTATGTTTTGGTTACTTATGGTTAAGTTCAGGGCTGGATGGGGGTTACGGTCATCATTGTTGATTAGAATTTTTCCCATGGAAATGGAGAGTTCCCGCAAAGATATATGTATATAAACGTTTGTGTGTGTGTGTGTTCGTGTGTGTGTGTGTGTGTGTGTGTGTGTGTGTGTGTGTGTGTGTGTGTGTGTGTGTGTTCGTGTGTGTGTGTGTGTGTGTGTGTTCGTGTGTGTGTGTGTGTGTTCGTGTTCGTTCCCGTAGCCGGAAGAGGAGCCAGACCCTGAGGAGCGGGACCACTTTCTGCAGCAGCTTTACAAGTTCATGGAGGACAGAGGTGAGGTGTAATTCCTGATCTTCAGCACCCTACCTAAGGAGGGTGGAACTGTTTTCAAATAAGTGTGTGTACACACAGTCATCAGTTTACATACTTGTCACAGCTATGTATGTCATGATGGTCTTGCACAGTGATTTCCACAACTTTTTTGTGGTATGGAATGATTGTATGGTGTACATCTTTATTACAACAAAATATCACAAATACGGTGCAAAAATTTGTGGGTTTTCTGAAACCCGCATGCTCAAAATTATAGGGTGAATAGTGTATGTGCAGCAGGTGTAATATTTGGCTAAATGTCCTTTGGCACATTTCACCTTGATCAGATACTTTTGTTACCCATCAGTAAGGTTCTAGGAGAGTTCCGCTTGGATATTTGGACATCACCCTCGTTGGCAGAACTGGTAGAGTTCAACTAAATTTGTTGGTTTCCTGCACTGACCTGACTTTGAAGCTCAATCCCTGTTCTTTCTGTAGGGTTGAGGTTAGGACTTTGGGAATGATATTCCAAACGCTTAATGTTAGTCTGGCTCTCATGTGTGTTTAGGGTGTTTTGTCCAAGTTAGGGTCAGTTGTATCCAAGTTTCCGCCTTCTGGCTGATAATTTGAGGTTATATTGAATTCTGAGGTCATCCTCCTATTTTGTCTACTTTGTGCCGTGCATAAATTCCACTGGCAGCAAAACGGCCTCAGAGCATAGTGCTACTGATACCTCATGCGTAGCAATCATACAGTGATCATGGGGTTGAATGCCTCTCCTTCTCCTCCAGACGTACCTCTGGTCATTGTGGCCAAACAGGCCAGTCTTTGTCCCATCTGAAGATATTCCCCCAGAAGACGTTCTCTTTGTCTGTGATCACCCACAATCTCAAGGTGTTGCTTTTGGAGTTGGCTCTTTTTTTTTCTTGGACGGCTGCCTTTCACCCAATGGTGACGCAACACTTGCTTGACTGGGCAGAGTCTCTGGCGTTCAAGCAGCTTTCAGTCCATGGCTGACCTGTTTCTTGGTGGTTCTTGGATTGCGTCTTTTCACCCCGGCCAGCTTCCTCTCAGCTGAAGGTGACAGTTTGGGTGTTTTGACCTTAGCAAAGTGACCACAGCTCCAAATGACTTGCTGTCATAATATACTTATGAACAGTTGTTTTAATCTGTTGATTTTGGAATCTGAAGTTCAGAAATGGCTCTAAAACTTTGCTGCCCTGCATAAGCGCGATCCTCTTCTCCCATCAGCACGCATCTCCTTCAGCTTTCTAATTGTGATGTGTGTTGGTCCATGCAATGAGTGCTGTCAAATGAGGCCTCTTTATGGTGGCAGAGAAGCTGCTGGCTATAAGAAATTTGTATTGCTAACAGGCAGTTTGGATGCCTGGGGAGCAAGTTGAAAGATATTTTGGAGCTTTGAGTACCACTGAATGAATAATCTTAGCAGCTGTATGTGTATTTTTGACCCTGCGAGGGTTTCAGAAAATCCACGATATATAAACCTCTGTGCTAAATGTGAGGGTGTTCTGTCATTCAAGAACGCATTCTGCCACCAGAAGAGTTGTGGAAATTATTGAATGCTCAGTACTAGCATGACCTGCGTGTCTGTTGTGCAAGTGTATGTAAACATGACCACAACTGCAGATGCAAACTGACTCCAATGTGCCTATTGTGCGTGATTCCCCTCTGCCTCTCCCCCGCAGGCACACCAATTAACAAGCCCCCCGTTCTGGGTTACAAGGATCTGAACCTTTTCAAGCTCTTCAGGCTGGTTTACCACCAAGGCGGCTGTGACAGCGTGAGTCTCCCCCACATGGTGATCTGTCACACTGAAATGATACATTCACACCATGTCAGCTGTCTTTGTCAAGTTTGTGTGACAATTCACATTTTCCATTTTGATTCATTCAGGTTTGTAAACATGATGCTAAGTTTACTGTACATGACTTTCAGTGTCGTCAATTAGCTGTATTGTTCACACTACACAACAATCTTGTAATCGGGAATCTTGAACTTGACATGGTTTGCTTTGTACATGACTGATCAGTGACTGGGAAGGGTCACACACTACAAGATCTTTCACTAGGAGGAATCCCTGACTAATATTTCTGGCCTCCGAACTGCACGTTGTCATGAAAACACACGTGAGAAGTGAGACAGGGAAATGACACTATGCACAAGGCAGGAATTTTGGTGTAGCCTTGTTGTGCGTTCATTGCCAGTCGTCACTGAATCACTACACTTTGCACACTACAGGATTTGAAGCTGCCGACAGATCGTGATATTTAAGCTGTTAGATATCTGACTGTCTGCGTCGCATTCTGACTGTCTGCGTCGCATGTGTGAGTCTGACGTATCCATGTCTATGAAGAATCTGCAGTTGGGCAAATTGGCACTCGACTGCCGAGTTGAGCGAAGACCGATTTGCCTCTGATCCAGGGCTTTTTATCGGCGGCCTCCAAAAACTGTCGGCAAGCAGACAATATGGGATCAAGTCGTGTAGTGTGAACTTGGCAAGGCACATTCTTTATTCAGTTGGGCACATTTTTAGGCTGTTTATATGCTGAATGCAGTAACTCCCCCAGCATCCTCGAAGTCCCTCGAGGTTAGGAACGCAATGTGATCCAGACGACATGATCCAACCTGCTCCCTCTTTCCAGTCGGTGGGACCTGCCTACAAGGACCGTGGCTATGTGTGGCTGGTGAAATTTGGACCTTGGAGAAAACAAGAGCACCCCATCTCAAACCTGTCTATCCTATTTAGCGTCGTTAGCTGGCGCGACATTTGGCTAACAGTGCAAACCGTCAGTGAGCCACGACTGTCCCGCGTTACTCTGCTGACATCGCTGTTGTGTCTCGCTGCTGAAGAGTCACATTGCAGAAATGTTTCAGTGAGGGCCGTGTTTAGCGTAAGTTTGTGTCTGACTCCCCAAGATAATAGATGTAATCTATTCTATTAAGATTTAATCATGACAACTCTGCAGGCCGTCACAGGGAGCATTGCCGTCCCACCTGCTCCCGGGATTCCAGCGCAGTTTTGGGGTTTCTGCAGGAAGGAGCTTGTGATGTGATGATACCTGAGAATGGTTTCGCTCACTGGACTGAAGTGCCTGTGATGTCACGCTTCTCTTGGCTATCTGATCAGCTCCTTGACTGCTGTTGGCTGGCCTGCCCGTGGTGGCGTAACTGCTAAAATACTGTCACACACTAAAGGTGTGGTTAGGGGAGCGTGGCCGTCGAGCAGATGTGATGATGCTGTTATTTGGTGCTCTTAGGGTCTACTGGGCATGACTAGCTGTGCTCCCCCCAGACTGGGAATCTGCTCAGGGTAACATTTCAGATGTGATAACTGCCCTGGGCTAGTGCTCACCATACTAACGGTCTAGGGTGAACGTGAAGTGTGCTGGGAAAACTGGAGCTGTCGTGAATACACAAGAAAAGACGACGCTTCTTCAAACACACGTGACGTCAAATATAAAACGAGTTGCTTTGAGCTCTAATCACTTGTAGCAGACGTTGTTTTAGATTGTTAGTTACCAGCACTGAATTATGCATGATGATTTCAGTGTTATTTCAGGACAAAATGCCCGTTTGCTTGTCGTCCTTTTGCCTTGCAAGGCAGGATTTTTGGTAGCCATGATGTACAACTCCTCCGCCCGGTTTCCCCTCACCGTGCATCTCGCGCACTCATTGGCTGTAGCCTTGTTGTCATGGCGCGGTTGACACGGCGCCGCCTGCTTTGGTTTTGTTGAGCGTGATCGGTGAGGTTTCCGTGAGCGTTAAGCGCATGTCCTGATGCCTGCCTGCAGATCGAAAGTGGCGCCGTGTGGAAGCAGATCTACATGGACCTTGGGATCCCCGTCCTCAACTCTGCTGCCTCCTACAATGTGAAGACTGCTTACAGGAAGTGAGTGTGCACTGGCGGTGTGCTGATCACCACCCCCGGCCTTGCATCTCCTTCCCAGCTGATCCCTCCCCTGCTTCCCAGGTACCTGTATGGCTTTGAGGAGTACTGCCGCTCTGCCTGCATCCAGTTCCGGACTATACACCACAACGACCCCCGCCCCCCTGCCCCCGTGGAGATCACGGTGGAGACCGAGGTGGAGCCGGGTGACGGCGACGAGATGCCGGAGGCGGAGAATGTGCCAGAGAGGGATGTTGAGCCGGAGCAGAGGGAGGAGAAGCCCCTGCTGGTTGAGGAGTCGTCGGGCAGTGAGAGCGACAAGGATGAAGCCAAGGAGGCACGCTCCCACCGGGTGAGAGGGGCGCCCGTGGCGCGGGGAAGGGGGTGACATCGCACCCGCGTGTAACTGCGCCGGCGGTCAGGAGGGAAATGGGCAAACTGTATGTAAAGTTGGGCTGGGTCACGTCTGTGCTCGAGTGATGCGGTACAGTGACATCACTCCGCTCCGTCCCCAGGGAAGGCGAAAGACTGCCTCGATGACCCCAGTCAAGCCAGAGGACAAGGAGCCCGTCAAAGAGGAGAAGGTTGAGGAGGACGAGGAGCAGCCCGAAGAGCTGGGGGACTGTGGGGAGCCGCTGGACAGGGCAGCCGACGACACCCCTTCCAGGAGGCCGAAGCCCGAGAGGCGGAGCCGGCGGTTGGAGGAGTCCGACAAGGAGTCAGACGAGGAGGAGCCGGAGGACGAGGAAGATGATGCTGATCGGCCGCGTCCCAGGGAGAGGTATGCTGAGGCGTGACTGTGAGCTGGGTACTCAGTGCTGCCCTCTGTCTGACATAACTGCACCACCCCCCGGTGTGTTAAGGTACACAGCCACCTGTATAACCAGTATTACATAGGTACTGCATAGATGTAACTGTATTAAGCGAATAGGTCAGTTAACTCAGTCAGATGGAGTGCAGTTAGATGCCGCAGTGGTCACTGGAGCTCTCTGCAGCTGCCGGCCGGCCAGGTGGAGTTGCCAGGGTAACAGCACCCTGCCCCTTGCTGCCGACAGGCGGTGCAGGTGGGGCGTGGCACCCGCTCCCCACGTTGCTGCTCTGCCTCCGCCGGCCTCTGCTTTAGCTACCACTCCGGCCCAAAGGGCTGATGCGCATGTGTGGAGCGACACTGATTCGTTTGTGATCAGGCTGTTCTCATGAAAGCATCAGAGAGCCTGCAGAGTGCAGAGGTTTGCGTCTTCGTCAGGCATGTCCCCCCTCAGCACGCCGAGAATGACCAGCCTGTAATGGGATTTCCCTGTTTGTGTGGTGCTCAGCTCAGGTGCCCCTGTCACTGGCTTCCGATGGCAGCTGTGTTGATGCTGTGGGACAGTGATTGTGCAGTTTGTCCAACTTTGAACCACTGTTTCCCAGGCCAGACAGACTGAAGACTGACTTCAGCGTTTCAGCCCTTTTGTTTGCGCCAGTGTGACATTAGTGTTCATAACAGCGGCAAATGTATCACTCTCAACCAAAAAGACGTAATGTGGCTGTGCTGTGCTGAAATTGTAGAGTTGAAAAGTTTTTAAACGCAGTATGTATTACATAAAATGTTGGAAGAAATGGACTTAGTTGATTTCATGTTCATCAGAGTTTCCACTTTTTAACGACTATAAAATATTATCTTCTATACAAATCAATTCGGTTGAAACAATCAAAAAAATATGTGGGTTTGCCAACTCTCATGCATCTGGCATGACACTTTCAGACTTTCACGCTCACGGCTGTGTTATTCCATTAAACCTAAAATTAGCTGCGTCAGATGCATTGTGGTAGTTTGCAAACCCTACAGACTGTCTACAAGGTAATAATACTGCTGCATACATTTAAATAGGTGTGCAGACTTGTCTCGCATTGAAAAATCTTATTCCTGCCAGTTGGCTGAAGTTGGCACCCTTGCCTTGTATTTCACAAGAAAAGTAAAATGCACTGTGTTTGGTTGAAGCGGTTTGTCATTCCGTTTGCGTTGTTACTCTGACAAACGTAAAACCAATATGAGAAAAACATTACATGTGTCATGTTGTCTTGTCACTAAAATATGGCATAAACATGACTGTATTAGGGTTTTACGGCTTTTTTGGGGTGACAGTATCTCCGCTGCTGTGCGGATTGCCGACCATCCCATCGTTTTCTTGTTGGGTGAGCATTTTGCTAATACGATGGCCCATCAACAAAAGCGGAAGGTGTGATGCGTCGAAGCACATCGCTAGTGGTGTTTAGAGGATCCCGGTGGCTCTAGTGTTAAGCAGATGCCCTGCATCCTTAACGTTTACTATGTGTGGAAAATGACTGAAGTCTCATTTCATTGTGTGTTTATCAGCAATTACACACACATTAAATTCAGCCTGCAATTCTCCATCAGGTTGGACCTGAACTGCAGGCTCACGTGCCTTTCAATATTTTAAAATTTGTTCGGAGAGATGACTACAGTGCATAATGAGCTTGGTTTCTTGCTCGCTTGCTGCTGCTCGTCAGCCTGCAGACACGACGTTTACTCTGCTAGGTGTGGTGTTTGGTAGGAGGGACGGGTCCCTTAAATGTTTAAGTGTTTTGCGTGTTGTGCCAGGCGAGCGGGCCGGCATGCGGGCACTATAAGCCCTGCAGATGAACGGCTGGCATACGGGAGAGGCATCTTTGTACGGTGTCCTTACAGCACAGGACACGCCGCCATCTGTATTTGTATGAATAATCATCGCAGAGCTGTGTTTTGGTAAATGGCGGCTGCTCTCAGCAGGGTTGACCTTATTGTCCTATTTTTCTGTGCATTTGCTGTCCGTATTTTAATTGCCAGTTTTGGGATTATTGTAGAGTCGGGAAGAGGCTCATTCAGACGTGATGCCGCCGCCGGCATGTCGCTGCTGCTCCTCTGCTGCTCTCCCCCCTGCCAGCGCGGCGGCTCACCGTGCCCCTCTGATGCCCCTCTGAGCGGCGCCCCCTTCTGAACCAAGCCTCTGGCTCCTTTCCAGGGACGAGAGGGAGGCCGATGAAGACGGCGACGAGGACCCGGAGCACTCGCTCACCGGGACCAAGGTCAGGGTCAAATACGGCCGGGGCAAGACGCAGAAGATTTATGAGGCCAACATCAAGAACACGGAGATGGACGATGGGGAGGTGCTGTACCTGGTGCATTACTACGGCTGGAATGTCAGGTAAGCGGGGGGCAGGCGGCTCAACCCACAAGCTAGTCAGTAACACGCTCGCTCTATAGCAGGCAGGCGTCCATTCTGTTTGTGACATTTACATTTATACGGCAGGAACTTTATCCAAAGTGATGTACAAACGAGAGAGTAGGGTCCCCCGGTGACTGGGGCCCCTGGGCTTAAGGGTCTTACTCAGGCCCTGCAGCAGGGTTCTCTGGCCATTGTGGTTAATTATTGGAGTTTCCTTAGCCACAGATAAAATGCAAAATCATCCTCATGCTGGAAGTGGGATTGTTCTACACATGCAGACACTTGCAGGTTACATTTATGTGGCTGTGATGCTGTGGGTGTTTTTCCATCACACCAGGTACCAAACTTTTGGTTCTTTCCCAAAAGTTCGGTTCCTTGTGCGTAAACACTGCTATCGGTGCCGAATGACATCATAACGCCGGGCTCATATGATTCTAACATCACTAGGCGGCTATTTTAAGGCTTTTTTTCTTTCTTTCAATTCTGTACGGACATTTTAACGCGGGGTTCAAATTTCACTGAAGTATTTTTAGTCTGTTACTGTCATCGGAGGAAAAAACTTGGCAAGTTTTTTGGAATTTTAATTATTCCTCATAACTTATGTTTAAAGATCAGTTTAAAGTTTACCTCCGCTGCTTTTGCATGAGTGCAAAATCGCATCTGTAGGACTGCATGCTATATGCTGTATTGGAGTATTCAACACAATACTTAATGTCTTGTCATGCCATCCAGATCTTCTTGTCCTTATGATCAAATCAGTTTTTTTTCCTTTTATTGTTTTGAGTTTGAAACGCAATACAAACACCACCATGTGTGCCTGTAATCACAAGGTCACGGGTTCAATCCCAGCCTGAGCAAGGCCCTTAACCCACAGCTCCCTGGGCGCCCCAAAAGGTGGCAGCCCTTCGCGGACAGCTTGCTCTACAAAGAGCAAATTGAGGGAGGTGTAAAAAAGAATTTCAAAGAATCGTCAAAGAAAACCCCCTGAGGTAGTAAGGAATTACCCCAGCTGTTTTGGCGCTTTCAGTGCTGGAGCTTTTGGTGCTGGTATTCGTCCGGAAGTTGATGGGGAAAAGCCAAGTACCAAAAGTACCGTGCTTAGTGCGGTGGGAAAGCACCCTATGTGACCGTTGACAAATAGCATGCTGTCGCCTAGCAGTGCGTGTTTTTTGCGCTTGGTTTTTTCTTACTCGTGTACATTTCCCCAGTGCACTCTTTAGTTCTTAATTAACCCAGAGAGACCAGATATGACACGAACAGGTTGGTAACACAACTAGAATGTATGGATTGAAATTTTATGTTCTGCAGCTTTGGCTCATAATCCCTCTCAAGCACGCTCACTTGGCTGCTTGGTGAATGTGTCTGTTCTTATCAGTGGACACTTTCCCACCACCGGAACCGTTTTCAGGAACCTGGAATTTTTGTGTTCAGGAACTCTGTCCCATTTGTAGTTCCTTGGAGGTAGTCCTTGTGGCCAGAAAATCTTACCAAAGCTTTTTGAACCTATTCTCACAGCAAAGCGCCTACGTGCTTCATCATACAGCTGCAGCATGTTGTGCCATAAGAGAATGCTTACCTGCTCAGAATGACAGACAGCACATTGTACTGTGAGCGTGGCTGTACTTTCTGAATCCCTTGCAGTTGAAATGGGCTGGAAATCGCTGGCAGTCATTAAACGGCTCCCGACTCTGTTGTATTCTGATTTTATTTTTTCTCGTGCTTACAGTACATTGTCATTCTGTAAATATGGGAGACGTCTGAATAGTCTGGAAAAAGCTGGAGCAGGCGAGCGAAACTGAATGAGCCTGGATGTCCTTTGAGTGTTGTAACCCGTTTGCTCCTGCAGGTATGACGAGTGGGTCAAAGCCGACCGCATAATCTGGCCTGTGGATAAAGCTGGGAACAGGAGGCGGCTGAAGAGGAAGGTGAAGGTGAGTGTCTGCCATGCTGGGGGGGGCGGGTCAGGGGGGGTCGGGGGACAAGGCTCTAAGGCTGACCGCTGCTCCCTGCAGAGCAAGGAGGAGGCAGAAAAGGGGGAGAAGGAGGAGGAGAAGCTACCCAAACCGGGGGCCAAGCGAGGGCGTCCTCCTCTCCGCTCCACGCCCCCCAGCGTGCCACGCAGTGCTGGCAGCGGCATCCCCAAAGCCCCTGGCAGCGATGGCCGCTCCTGTGGGAAAGCCCCCCGCCAGGATGGCATCCCCAATGGTGAAGGTAAGGGGGGGGGCACCCTGGGGCCCCGCCAGGGGCCTGCATGTGCGTCTCACATTGCTGAATGGCTTTCGCTGTCTTTGTGTGCGGAGTGTTTTTAATTAAGTGTTAAGGCAGAGATTCCCAAGTAGACAAACCGCCCCCCCCCCTTCCCAAATTCTGGCCACAGTACAGTTGATTACATCACCACTCGGGCTGACTAATCCCAGTGCCTGATGAGATAAAAATATTCTGGTTACCAGGTGATGTGCTGGACTTCAACATCCTGGGCAGCTTGCTCTGATACATTTTTGCCACTTATTCTTAAATTTATAAGTTTGGTAATTCGTGAAAATGCATTTCACTGTGTCAGCCTCTGTGTGATGCTCTTTGTCAGTGACATAGGAACCCGTTCAGTTTGGTCAGAGCACTGCAGCTGGGATTTTTAGATGGCTGGAAGTAACCATGGGCAAATATGATTTTTTTTCGTGACTATGCAGCTGTACCCACGATAAGCATTTCAGAGCTATCGCAAGAATTGTGGTACAGCAATACATTTACTCTTTAGCAGATACTGACACACTATACCTATCATGTGATGTCTGCAAGTTCAGAGGCTGCAGCAGTACTACAACAAAAACAGACCAGTTTTAGCCTGCATAACATCTCAGTGCTGTCTGTACATCTCAATTTGTAAATTATTTGTCCCAGTGGTTCCAAACTTAATGACTGGATCTTGAACTTGGACTTATTTTTAATCAGTTAACTTGATTTAAAAGGAAAAAAAAGCTGTATATGCCAACAGACTGCTAAAATCCCTGCACTCGTGTCATGCCACAAACACGTGACCCGTAAGAAGGTCGCCTGCGCTTTTGAATAAGCAGAGTGACGTGGTTTGAGGGAAAAATTGGTTCCAGAAAAGGGTTCTAGCTCGATTGTGTGGAAATGATTTGTGAAATCTGGCACGCACCAGTCTACTGTAATTTGCAAACTTTGCAAAGATACCTTTTGCACAACAGGCAGCAACATAGCCTGTTGTATAGGTTTTTATTTGTAGTAAACTGAAATCAAACGTTCAGATTATTCACCAAAGGTACAAATGAACATAACTAAAAAGCACTTTTGCTGTCATGGAGTAGTCTTATGTGCATACTTTTATGAATTAAATCTTATTTTTATGTGTGTCTTGTAAGGTTATGAGCCCCCCCCCAAAAAAATCTGAGATCATTAAGCTTAATTGTCCTCTGCAGTGCTGTTCAGGTTGGCGCACGCTCCTTGTGGGATCTGCACTGCTCTGGGGGTGGTAATGCTTTGCAGTCTAGTTGCAATGAAAGTGACATTTCTAGTGGCGTGAAGGTGAGCAGGAGGCCAAGGACGCCGTGCTTGGCTGCGGTTCTGGCTTCGCTCCTGCGCCCACCCCTGCCCTGCCCCACCCCCCTCATCCTGTCACCGTGTTCCCGACAGGAACCCCGCGCCGAAGAACTCGCCGAACATCTGGCATGTACGACTCCGACAGAGGATCTATTGGTGGGCTTTTCATTTCCCACGTGTGTCTGTATGTCTGTGTGTGTGTGTGTGTGTGTGTGTGTGTGTGTGTGTGTGTGTGTGTGTCTGTCTGCCTTTACCCTGGCTGATTCCCGCAGATGCACAAAACTCAGTTTGACGTTCAGTTAATGAGCCTCACTTATACATCTGCTAAATAAAAGAATTTAAGTTAAGCAGCTCCATCATGTAGCTGATCTGGATTGGCCCTTTGTGTACCCGTATGCTGGGAGGGCTTTACCACGTGGTCGTTAAGTATAGTGCCATCGCATTTACTCTGGTGGATTTGACATCCAGATGGATTCATTGATGTAATTATTACATTTTTATTATAATTTACCTTAAATTAGTAATGTGAACCGACTGCTACGTGAAGCGTTTTCTGAAATGCGTGTGACGCTGTAGTGCTCTGGGCCCATTGCTGACAAATTAGTAACTTCCTTATTAAGGTTTGCTGTGACTTTGACTTGCTGAAGCAAAGACTCACTCCGATGTGTCCCAACAGAGGAGTCGGGGAACTCGTCAGACGACACAGACTCGGAGAGCTCCCCCGAGAAGAAGCTCACGCGGCTGGGGAGCACCGACCCATCCATGACCCCCCAGGACGACCAAGACGAGGATCCAAAAGCACAGTCATGCCTGGTCGTTGACTTCCTGCCTGAGCTGGAGCTCTCAGACAGCCCTCAGGGGCCCCAGATAGAGGGGCCCAGCATCCAGGAGGAGGCCCCTATTACCAAGGAGCCCGAGGAGCAGGAAGAGGAGACGTCCTCGCTCCCAGATTTGGAGAAAGCCTTAGAACCACAGGAAGAGGAACGGTCTCCACACACCAAGGCCAGGAGGGGGCGCTGTAAGGAGCAGGAGACGGACGTGTCCCCTGTGAAGCAGGCCATCTGCACCAGCCACACAGAGGGTGAAGCAGTGGCCCTGCTGAGCCTGAGGCAGGCTGAGGTGGCCCCCGAGGGTCCACACTGCCCACGGCCCTTACCCCTACCCCCCCTGGGGCCCACCGACTCGGACACAGACTCGGCCACCGAGGAGATCTGCACTGAGGACCGGAGGCCCATCAAACGCAAATCCCCCGAACAGCGGACGCCAGAGAAGAAGGTGCGTGTGGAGAGGAGGGAGGAGGGCGAGCTAGACAGGAGGCTGGAGACGCCGCCAAGGGCAGAGGAACGCCTGGCAGCGCCAGCCGGCGGGGAGCCGGAGCTCCGGCCCGGCATGCCCACGCTCAGCATGGAGGCAGCGCGGGAGGAGCTGTTGCGGCCATGCCCATTGGCCGAGGCGGTTCTGGGCGTCCAGTCTGAGCTCATATCTCAGATAGGCCCCGAGTCCCTGGTTTGCCATGAGGTGGACCTGGATGACCCGGACGAGCGGGAGAAGCCCTCGGGAGAGGAGCTGCTGCTGGCGGTGCGGGTCGAGGAGAAGCCTCGGGCCCCCGCTGGCGCCATGCTCCATGCCCTCCCGGGGACCTCGGCGCCGCCCGCGCTGGCCCCCTCCCCCAGCACCACGCCTAGCCCCAGCGAGTCACACAGCACTAAAAGTGAGAGCGACGTCACCATCGAAGTGGAGAGTGTGGCAGGCGAGTCGCAGGAGGGCCTGTGTGAGAGCGAGGCAGCCAACGGCTTCGAGGGCTCCGGCGGCTCCAGCGGCTCCAGCGTGTCGCTGCAAGACCGTGGTAAGTCAACGTCAGCCGCTGATCCCTATCCTGCCCTTCCCAGGACTTTTTCTGCCTACACAGCACTTTTCTAAGAAAACACTCGAGCCTTTTCTTCTAAATGGCTATGAGCAGTACATGCGTTAAGTGGCGTTTGGACTCCTGTAGATCCTTCGCTGTGAGTGGCGTCTCCAGTTTGCCTGTTCGGTGGCTGCTGGCTCCCAGGCCGGCAAAGTCTTGCACGCGTGCCCGCTAACTGCTCTCCTCCCTCCAGGCCATAAGAGGTCCATGGACGGAAGCAGCAGCTCTTCAGCGAAGAAGCAAAAGCGTGGCCAGAAGCGCTCCACCGGTGCGGGGGCCGCTGGCAAGGGAGAGAAGAATGGTGCTGGTAGGTGCCCTGGGGTGCAGGCCCTGGGGGCACAGGAAGCTGTTGCATTTAATTCTTGTGTTCTGATAGGTTGTCTCATACATGTATAGTTAAATTAATGTGGGCATGTGATCAGATATTTTTCTCATATGCTGCTATTCCCATTCAGGGCACAGCAGCGACAGTGAGGACCTCCCTGTCACTGACATGTCCAGCAAGCTGACTCCCGTTAAGGCCCCCGGTGTGCACAGGGCCCCGAAGCTGCCCCGCTCCCCGGGGACTGTGACCCCTGGCGCCCCCAACGGCAAAGAAGGGGAGAAGGACAAGCAGAGGGACAAGCCGGCCTTCTCCTCTGCACGCACATACAAGTGGACGTTCCAGCTTGGTGAGTCCTGCTTCTGCGAGTGTGTATGTGTGTGTAAAGCCGCACCTTCCCAGGACACTCGTGTAGATCAGCTGTTTTCTGGGCCTTTCAGATTCATCTGCTTTTCCTCCTGGCCCTTCGTATGAAAGTAGCTCGTGTCGTAAGTGGTCCTGAGCTGTGTGTGTACTTGCAGCTAATGGTTGGTAATGTCTTATTGATGTAGTGTGAGCAAAGAGTGTGCGCCTTTGCTGTGAAGATGCGTCACTATTCCTGGGATGGGCAGGACCCCGCTGAAGGGGAATGGCCTTGAGAGAGGAGCTGTTCACTTAGCAGTTTTGAATGATCTCACCTTTATTACTTTACGATTCTTTGATTAATAGACGATTGTTTTTGTAATAGCCTGCAGTAGCTGAGGCTGAAAGGCCTTCTAACTGCAGAACCGGTACTTTGCAAAGAGTTGTTTCCTTAGAATTTGCTCTCTGTCTTCCATAAACGGTGATGTCGTTGCGATTATTCCTGGTCGTGTTTTTAATCTGGTGGAAGCCATGGCCCTGAATGGCTGCAGAGCCTTGCGAATGCCCGGGAGCGCAGCAGCGTTCGGGGGTCTGCTGCTCCTGAGGACGCCGCTGATCCCTATCCTGCCCTTCCCAGGACTTTTTCTGCCTACACAGCACTTTTCTAAGAAAACACTCGAGCCTTTTCTTCTAAAATGCAATCCCTGCTCGTGTTGCTAACTCATCTGCTGCAATGGAGATTCAGTGCGATACACATTCAGTGCCTCGTAATTGTAGCGTTCTGTGAATGAAGCACACCTTCAGACTATACTGAGTTTGCTGTACCTAATACCTTTTTGTTAGTGTGATGTTAAGGCCACTTGCAGTCTGTCGCTGCTCCCAGGGCTGTGTTTGTATTGTACTTTGTATTGTTTTATGTTCTTTTGAACAGTGTTGAGTTGGGTTTGTCAGGTGTTTAGAAGGTCACAGCCATGGGCAATGGGCCTGTGTCAGTACACAAATTTGTGTACCGTCTGGCATGTTTTCAGATCCATACACATAGTGAAACGCATATATTTATTGACATGGGCGGAACGTACCAGAACTGCCACAAAAAAAATCCTTGCGTGTGCCCCACACACACACACACACACACACACACACACAGCCAGTAAATTTAATTGTGGTTCTGAACATGAATTCACAAGTAGATGTTACCATTATAGTAATTGTGACTGAGCTGGTTATGGCTAATGCTGGTTAGTCGGTCATCGGCAGTTTGGGAACATTTTTGTTGCCCAATAAATTGCACCAAAATTGCAAACCTGACATCCCGGGACAATCAATTTTTTTCCCGTTGGAAAAACCACCTCCTTTATTTGATTTAACTGATTTGGAGGAACAACTTTGACCATGGAGTTGTTGATCATGATGATGGTCTGTCTGCTAGGAAATGCATGCTTTAAGCCTTGATTTGTGTTCTACACCCACCCCAATCGTTGCGTTGTCAGCCATGGTAATGGAATACTCTGCACATTATAGCCAACAAGTCAAGTACAGGATCACACCAGTCAGATTCAGTACACTGCGTACGGTGACGCGAAATAACGTTATATAAAGATTATATAAAAGCATGATATAGAGAGAACGCTCATGACTGGAAGGGACTCACACAGTGAAAGTACAATGGTTATCCGTTATGAGGATAGTTTTTATATAGTTTATTTTGTTGTTTTTTTTTATCCTTTTTTTTATTTATTTTTTTTATTTTTTAAACCGTGAGTAACACTGAAGCAAACGAAAGCGGCTAAAAGTCGCAGGGTTAATTTGCTTGATTTGACTGGGCACAAAAACTGTTGGAAACTGGACAAAATATATTTTACTGGGCAAAATATATTTCTCATGCTTATTGTTTATCATTACCGTTATATTTCCATCATGTAACGGTGACACTAAGCAGTTATGTCGCTCTGTGCTGTAATGTTAACGTTACAGCTCTGTGCCTGTTATTACGACAAATCTGATTTCATTGCACATTTGTTTCAAGGCAAATTGTTTGATTTTTACTTTATCCTTGGATGGGCGAATTGAGGGGTCATTTCTTTTTGCTTTCCTCGCTTGATGTCTGTGATACTGACAGACTGCTGTGTCCCAAGTATGCCTCTGTCATGCATAATGGCTGGTTTATCAAAGTTGAAATAAGAAAGCCATTTAGGATGTTTCCACTTTAAATTGTTTTTTTAGTTGTAATACTGATTATTTTGGCCAACTTCGTATATGCCGGTACAGGAACAATTGACCAGTGACCGATGGTTGATAATGAGCCTATATTAACTGCCAATAATTCTCTTTAAAATGGTGACCCATATTGCTTTGCACACCCACGTACTAAACCAGGGGTAGCCAATCTTATCCGCAAAGGGCCTGTGTGTATGCAGGGATAACCTGTAGGTCAGCTGTTCAAACCCAGTTGTGAGGACACTTCAGCCAATCAGTCCAGCCAGTGTTTTTTTTAAATTTGGGATGGTCAAAATTCATTTCAGGCTACCAAAATTTTAAGTCAGAAAGGCTACTGTCGCAACGAACTCTGAAGGGAACAAGGTAGGAAATGGCCTCTGCAAGTTATTCTCTTTGTGATGGTTAATGTAGATGGCAGAAAAAAATACAGGTATTGGTGTTTATTGCTACAGAAATGCAAGCATACTCAGGAGTGTAGAACACGGAATTTAGACCGATTTTAGTCCATTAAGGGTTTTTTTTTTTTTTTTGGTAACACGTTGATTGACGTTGCCTTTGGTTCCTAATTGTTTGAGGTTGCAGTGGTTTCCAGGCATCATTTTCCCTACTGCACTGAAGTTGCACCCAAAGCTGACGTTTGTGCCCCACCATGCAGTACGAGTGACACGCTTGAGCCGTGTATTATTGTATGAATGACGTGGATGAAGATCTGTGCCTGCTTTCATTTTCTAACAAATTGCCTTAAATGGAGCAGCAGCTCAGCGTGGCAGCAGAGGAAGAGCAGGCTCTAGAAGGTCACACATTCTGAGGCGGATCACCCCAAAACTGATGCAGTTCAAACCCATTATTTCATGTAGCTCTGCAAAACGGCGGTTTCAAACACTTGGTCCCGTTAGTGCAGTAACTCAAACTAACAATGTGTCATGAAAGGTTGAAAAACATCTAATAGAGTATGAACCTGCACTTCATTAAATTTTGACACAAATCACATCAAAATTGAAGCAGCACTCCATAGTTGCGACGAAAACTAGAGACCACCTTATACACAATCTTATCAGGATGATAACTCTATTTCTCGGGCATTTTCCAAACTTTGCAGACACATTGTAAGGGTGAAGATCAAGACCTGATTCAATTATGAGGCGACTATTTTGGTAAAAATCCACCCCCCTTTTTGCCAGCTAAGTGGTGCTTGCATGTCAACAGTCTGGGTAGCAGTAACATTTGAGCTCAGAAGAATGTGAGGTCAGTGGGATCCTTATGTGTCTGACTTTACATGTCAGGTACTTGGTTATACCATTGGTGTGGCTCTTACTACTGTTATCATGGAAAATATTCATTATTGCGCAAATGAGAAATAAGCAGAATATAAATATTAATTGTATTTTAAGACTTTGATGTTAAGACATACGTATGATAGTGAAGTTAGAGAGATTCTGCTATTTGCCATGCAAGTGGAATGTGCAGTAAATGAATTGGTGTAGTTTCAAAATTGTGTGGCACGACTAGGACTCGGAGCATGCAGGTAAAAACACATTTATTGGCCTTCACATTTCCAGGTGATCCCTCAGGTAATTCTATGACTTGTAGAGGTTGGGGAGTGTGAAAGGGGTAGGGATCAGCCCTGGGAGAACATTCATTCCTAGTTGTAAGGTGCTTCTGTCCAAAGCGGCACAGGTAAGGAAAGCTCAGTGTCGGACAGTGGGCTGGCTGGCACCCAGCATTTTGGTTTTAAGGGCTTCACTCTGGGGCAGTGTTACGATTACTCTGCCACCTATGGGATTTAAACCTACAACCTTCTTGACATGGGTATGGATCCCTATATCACTGAGCTACACACCACCCCTCAAAAAGCAGGGCTGGGATTCAAATCCGCAACCCTAGAAGTGGCGTGTATGATGACTGGCGAGCGGCTGTCCCGTCCGTGTTCGTGTGTCGACTGTAGTGAGCGTTTTCAGTCGCTTTGTTTTGGACAATGATCTGAAGTTTATGCGATAAGGTGACTGATACACTTGCGTCATTCGCGCCCTCACCTGCCTTTTCCCGGGCCTGCGGCTGTTAGGCCAGACCCCCCAGCTGCTATCTGTGCATCTGTCACGCTGCTACTGGTAGCATTTTAGGAAATGATGCTCATCTTGGCCGCTGTATACTGGCTGTATATCTGGTTTAAATGAAAGGTGTGTGATGCTGTGCTGGTGGTAGCTGGCAGTGGTGTGTGTGTGTGTGTGTGTGTGTGTGTGTGTGTGTGTGTGTGTGTGTGTGTGACAGCTGATACGGATGCTGATGTTCTGCTCACTGTTAGTATCTGTGTGTAACATTGTGTATTGGAGGCATCCACCTTTTAATATGAGGAAATATGGTGAACTAAGCTGTGAAAGCAGAGGCTACATGTTGCGCTTTATAGGCAAAGGCTGTGCATGTTTCTTCCAAATTAAAAAGTGGCAGAGTCCTGAAGACCCCATGGCAGGCTGTCCTGCTTCTCCCCTCACTGGTCCATTTGGGAAGACGTCCGTGTCCTCAACAGCAGGACACTCGGTAATAAACAGTATAGTCGGACGTGCGGCTTCCAAGAACCCGACAGCACGTGTCGAGCCATGGAGGGATGTGAGCCGCTTTGCCCCCCCCCAGCATGCCCGGTGACCTTTGCCGAACACGCATCATACTCGTCGCTTTATTCTGTCCCATCGAATAAAACACAACCCTGAGATCCATGCAGTGTCGCCCCCGTAACCTGTCTGAATCCGGCTCGCTTGTCAGTTTCCCCCTCTTCACAGCTGTCCCCGCCATGTGTCCGTCACGTGACATCACCCCGGGCGCTGAGCTCCGAGCTCCTCCATTTCACCACAAGTGGCTTCATGTCCATCAGATGGCTGCCTCTGCTGAGCTTTCCACTCCCCGAGAGTCATCTGTAGGATGAGCTTGACCCTCTGAATCATTAGAGATCTCTAAAATCAGTATTGTTTAAACTTCCACATTTTCCTTTATTAATAGAAAAATACTTGCTGTTGTGCATCGTTTTGTTTGTGGATTGTTTATAGGTCAGTGTTGACTGGTTATTTTAAAATGCGCGTTTGTCATGTTGAGGTATCGTTTACATTTATTTGGCAGATATTTCTGTGCGGAAGTGAGACACATGATGCATTTGTAGCCTGAGCTGCTGGTTGCTTAAGATGTTATCAGCAGGATGTGATCGCCTTTCCTGCGTCTCTCCCCACAGCCGAACTGGACAACATGACGAGTACAGAGCGCATCACCTTCCTGCAGGACAAGCTGCAGGAAATCAGGAAGTACTACATGTCGTTGAAATCTGAAGTGGCTTCCATTGACAGGAGGAGGAAGAGGTTAAAGAAGAAGGAGAGAGAAGGTGAGGAGAGTCCAGATATTGTGGAAATGTTGCTGTTTTTGTGTGTTCGGTGTCAGGTTGATCCTGTTGTCAGAGGCCAGAGTCACGTTAGCCCGTAGCAGCACACGGCTTGTGGCATTTAAAATCCGCATTTGCTACACTACTGTGAATTGGAGGCGCGTGCTCAGGCTGCCTGCTTGAAGGCCCGCCCTGTGTGCTCATGCTCTGCTGCTTCTCTGACAGTGTCCCACACGACAGCCTCCACGTCCTCGGGCTCCTCCGACACGGGCATGAGCCCGTCCTCCACCTCTCCCAGCCAGACCACGGTAGCGGTGGAATGCAGGTGATGGCCCTCCGCTGCCTCCCCGGAGCCGTGCACTGAGACTGACGAGTCAGAGCGAGCAGCCAAAAGCACTCGACCGTCCCCCTCCCGGCCCTGCCAGTGTGACCACTCCCACTTCCTGCACTTTGTGACCCGGCCCCGCCTCTTCCCCCAGCACCCAATCACGTCAGGATATGGATTCTGTGAATTGAATGTAAGAATGAGTCGGAGATTGGTTCTCAAGCCCTCCTTTCTGAGCGTCATCCTTTTACAGTTCAAGGCACTTTTCTCCCCTCTCCTCCCCGACGAAAGCATACGCAAACCTCTCCTGCCGGTTCCGGCCATGGGGCCGCTCTGGATGCAGTATCGTTCGAGGTCCGTCGCTCAGAACGAGGCGAGTAGCCAGGCAGCGTGATATGGACGGGTGCTTCTATTCGGTAATGGTCACTGTTAACCAGCTGGACATGGTTTGTTTAAAAAAAAAAAGGTCAATTCTGCTCGTTTGCTCAATCAGAACTGCCAAAGTACATGTGTTACAGCAGAGTGCCCTATTTTGAAAAAGTGGGACAAATTCAGTTGCAAAGGGGAGTGTAGTTCACTGAAAACTGCAGCTCTGTCGTCTTCCTCTGGTCTTATTTGAGCACAGATAATTATGCAAAACTTGTTTGGGTTACTCCATTGCCCCCGTGCCCCCATTGTCTTTTAAAAAGAAAGCAAATGTTTACAGTGGAATAGAGGCAAAAATGTTTTCAGTGGACTAACTTCCTCCGCAAGTGTATTTTGTCGTTTTATATGTAATTGCAGAGTTTTTATTTTATTATGGGAAATTTAAAAAAAAAAAGTATATATCACAGCCATGAAGTTATTTAATGAAAGATTTCTAGAGCTGAAATTTTGTGTAAAATAAAGGTATTATCTTGCAACTTGTTAAATATATTTATTCACAGTGAACATAACATTTTTATGTATTTTTTACAATAAGAATAAATCAATTGGAAGCTTCCACATTTGGTTAGGATGGTGGGGAAAATGAGATGAGAATGTCGTAAGCTAACAAAGGTGAACTCTGACAACTTGTACATTGACTTTTTCCCCCAACCTTTGGGCCCAAATTTTTTTTAATTTTTTTTTTTTTTTTTGAGACACCAGAAGCTTTTACTTTTCTCGTATTCAGATCGCCTGGTACTATTTGTTTTAATTTAAGTGTATAATATTATTTGCATTCTGACCATTTGAATAATAATAAAAAGTATTGCTAAGAGAATGTCTGTCCTGCCCAGGGGTGTCTCTCTCTTTTGTATATAGATCTTCCTAAACCATGTATTTGAAAATACATTTTACACAACCTGTAAAAAATAATTTTTTTTTTTTTTTAATCCATCTTTGTATCCCCCCCCCCCCCCAATGTTAAGTCAGTAGACTTTAGTGCACCATCAGTAGACTGTATATGATGAACATGGCTTCCAGTGACTGCTGGAGCCAGACTGTAGTGTGAAGTAGGACTTCTCAGTACATTGTACATTTCTGCTTTTATAAACATTTTATTTCATCAACATTGTCAAGACTTACTTTTAAAGTATATCTACAGATTCCTGGATGAAGGAAAAATGGTATTAGATTTCCTAAAGCAAAGCCATTGTATCTTTATGTAAATTAAGCAGAGCTCCCCTCATTTCTAATAAAGTTTTCAAATATATTTCTACCGTTTCTGTGGTTGTCATGTTTATGGCTGCTGTGTGCCTCTAGCCTTCAGTAAAGAGGCGCGTGTTTAAAATAACGCTAGTTTGGTGCTGCTGTCACATTCCGTCATTCCTGGTACCACGAATGCCCTGTGACAATTGATGGTGGGTATGGATACTTCGATTCCGGTTAATTAGCATCACTGTACTCAGGGCTTGGAGTCTTTCACATGGGTTTCATTACCTGGCAAAGCCTTTGTTTCCGGCGAGTAGACAAATTCCCATAATTCCAAGGATAGGTAATGAGCACATTCCCAGAAGACGATTCTCTCTTTGTGCAAAGTCCATTCCGTCTTAGAACTTGCATGATGAATGCTCTCCTCAGTTACGTGTGACCATATTTCCAGACAGGTGTTGAGATTTTTTTTTGCATCTTTTAAAAGATTGTGCAGGTATTGGTTTCTGAAACGACATATAACCTTTGCGCTGTCTACAAATGCAACAAAATGTATTTCTACCACACTGCAGAGTGCTGAGCTGGTAGCCTAAGTGGAGTCTGTCGCACGCTTTCTGTACTAGTATTCATTTGACAATAATGAAACATTCACTTATTTAATCGTATTAAGACTTGGCATCTCTGCACTGGGATAAATATAATCATCTTAAAACATCTCCTGTGAAAAAGCCACTGAGATCCTTCAAAGCAATTTAAAGAATGAGACAACAAAAACCATTCATTCAGTATTTAATACGTAGCACTGGGACAATGAGCCCTCAGACTCCAGCATGTGAATGATTCCTTCTGCCTTATGATACACACTAAAGAACCCGCACAGAGCGATTCCCCCCCCACCACCACCACCACCACCAGTTGGCTGGCCGTGTGCGGGTCAGGCCGAACAGCCTGAGGCATTTCAGGTTGTATAGCTGCCTGCCCCACCCTGGGCTCTGGACTCTTGTCTCTAATGGGTCTCTGTTGGTGTGAAGACCGGCAGGACGCCCTGGGCGGGGGCGTGATTCCCAGCACCTCCTTGCTCCGTCGAGCCGCCAGCGGAGCCTTATCGTGGTTGGCCCAGTATGCCCGCCTTGGCCGCCAGGGCCTCGTTTTGCTGGATGTGGTATTCTTGGAAACGCATGGAGATGCGTTGGGTCATCTTCAGGTACTTCTGCAGGCAGCTTTCCGAGCAGGTGCCCTGGACAAGACAAACAAAGTTACGGCCACATGGAAACGCCATTCGTGCTCTAGCATCCTAACCAATCCACTCCATGCACTACAGCTGTGTTCCAGAGAGTATGAGCCAACTAAATACTGACTCACCCAAGGCACCATCAATGCAAGGATTAGGGAAATTGTATTGTGTGCTGACTCGGAATCTGTTATTTCTCATCCCAGTTAGTATTTCCAAGGCAGCATACAAGGCACCTGTGTCACTTATAATCTGGTCAGTTGCCTGATAAAAGTGGCTGATATTAAGGTTCCACAAATATAATGGCTTGGTGTGCCCAAAGGCTCAGTCCTTGGTCCCCTCCCCATCTCCCTGTACACCACCTCTCTTCCCCATTCCCTTAGTCACATGGCTTCTACCACTACTATGGAGATGATATTGAGTTCTACCAGACTGTCCCTCCAGAGGAATCCAAAAGTCTCTACATACCTTGGTGACACTGTAGACTGAATGAGGAATCACCAGCCAAACCTTTCAAAAGCCAAGTTTCTAGTCTTCCCACCAACCTCGTCATTCAGTAGAACATCGCAGTACGGCAGTAAGGGTAACAATAGAAGACTGGCTCCTTGCTGTCCACATTGTAACTGTCTCAATCACGACTGAACTCCTACTTCAGGCACTTGTCTCATTGCCGATTCTTTACTGACAGGGCTGCCAACATGTGCTAAGAAACAACTGATGATGATTCAAAATGGAGAATCTGGAATTCAATCAGCTCTCATGTCATGTGCCTCCTCGTCTCTCTTCATTGGCTCCCTGAAGGTGTCATCAAATCCAAGTCGTTGGTGCTTGTATTCAGAACTGGAATGGCACCTACCTACACTGCGTCAATCTTCAGGACCTACCCATCCACATCTGAAGTGCCTAACAACATTCCCGCAAAAAACCCCCATCTTTTCGAAGACCGCCCCACCTAACTCACCCGACCACTGACCTGCTCACCATCTTCATCCAACACCACTTTGTTATGCACTCAACACTTGATGCTCTTTTCTAGAAGTTTGCATTTATGTGGTAGGTATCTAGTTTCCAGTCCCCATGGCGTATTACATTTCACTGTCATTTCTGATATTAGCTTATAACGGTGTTGCATAGCTCCTGCTCTAATCTCACGTCTCCAACGCACTTGTTACTGGTTACTCGCAGCAAGCTCAGCATAGCAGGACCTGTACCAAAGTTCTCTCCTTGACAGCTGTATACTTATCTACTTGCCTCACTTGTTAGTTGCTTTGGATGGAAGCGTTCGCTAAATAAATACAAGTATTTTCCCAAAATTGTACAGGACCCAATTTATTTATTATTTAGGGTATGATTAAAATCAGAGGAAAGAGGAAGGTATAGTCTACTCCACACCTGAAACGTAGACTGCCTGACATCTCCAGCTTCCCAAACACAGTATACGCTTGTGCTCAAAGACCAGATATCAGTCACTAATGTACAATCTGCTACTCACAGCCCAGCATTAAAGCAATGTTTTGTGTGCCTTGAAAAAATGCATTATGTGTTGTAATGGAGTTTAATTAAGACTTTGCTCTCGTGGTACCCAAACTGGCAAGCATCCAGACTTCCAAGGTCGCTGGTTTAAATTATTGGCTGGCAGGGTAATCATATCACTGCCGGGACCTGGGGCGTGGAACTACACCCCAAAAACTGCTCCGGGAGGTGCCCGATAAATTGCTGTGCCTGTGCTCTGACACAAGTTTCATGCATCACAGTACAAGCCTAACGGTATAAAACAGGTGATGAAAACACTGTTACATTACCTCTTCTGCTTTGACTTCTCTGGTGGTGAAATCCTTTACGCAGTCCATAAAGCAGTTCTCTGTAAGCTTATTGTATGTTGACAAAAATTCTCTGAACTGTGCAAAATAAAAAGAAAGCAAGATGTTTTAGCTGTTTGTAGTGAATGCTTTACCAGTCATTGAGTCATCTAAAGTTATGATACGGCTGAACTTACTGAACCCTATTTACTGGTTTTAGCAAGGCTTTACACAGTAAATAAGCAAATAAAAGATGTTACAATTTGAATTTTAAGCACAACATAATACAAGCTAAAGGAACTTGGGCTTTTAAGGTAGACACATAGTCAAGAGAGCAAAATCATCTTACAATACAAAAACGTCGTCTCGTTTGCAAACCCGGTAAACGTTACTTACTTGTTTTATTTGATCTGATTCTGATATCTGGGCAGCCATGACTTTTAAATGTATACAGTTTTCTTAATTTGCCTAGAAAATGAAAACAAATATAACATTAACAAATATAAAATTATACTGAACAAGCACAAAACGTAAAAAACTGCTTTGTATTAATATATTACTTTACTTTACATTACTTTACATTACTATTTCACTGCAAAAATCGCGTTCATTCTAATAGAGAAAAGAATATTATATTGTAATGAAAATTTAAAAAGCTGTAGTATGATAAACGCCTACAATAACTGGCTAATAAAATAAAGTATTTTATTATCATAACCTGAACGCTGAAACAGTGATTTTTCCCGTGTGGAATCAGCTGTATATACCAAAGGCTAAATATGAGTCATGACATAAATGAAAAACATCAAGTTTAACTAGTAAAAAAAACCTGAATGGTACGGGCCTAGGTATCAAAACACGCGTAAGGGAAAAAACATTTAATCTGCCCGTATTATACTGTGTTCAGGTCGCGGGATACTGCAGTTTAAAGTATATTTAATCAAAACGAACAGACAATCCACTAAACATATTATTTTAAGACGAAAATCAAGTCACCATTACCTGCCTTCACCAAATGACATACAGCAGGAAGCAGCAGCCTGCGGAAGGACATGTCAGCCGCCGCTGCGGAAAGGCTGAAGAATCGCTTCTGCAGATCCCATACAATCTGATTTACCTTATTTATCAATTATCTTAAGAAAAAATGGTACAAAATATACGAAATTTGTATACTATTGCTTATTTTGGAATATAGCAATTTAAAGCAATACAAGCATATTGATTGTCGAAAATGCTAATAGTGAATTTACGGGATACTGTGTCACTTTATTTAGAGTCCGACATGCCACTAAGGAGTGCTGTATAGCGAATCGTACTTTCTAGTTGAGGGTAGTATTTAACTAAAGAGATTAATTAGTTCGGATTTAGGACGCACTTCTTTTTCTTCAACTGGGTCAATATTAAGCAGGTAAATAGTATGTGTGCATAGTACAAACAAAACGGACTTAAATGGCACATCTAATAGCCAAACATGTCTTAATTCGTGAAAAATGAAGCCAATAAATTAAGGCATGGTAGTTCTAAAAAGAATTAATTAAATGAAGTTCTTTATTCGTATGGTACGGAACTTCTTTTGAACCGGAAGTGATTGTTGTCCCCCGAATGAACGTCCGTTTAATGTGCTTATGTACGTAAACAAACATTTTAATAATACGCTGCTTGGTGCTGATACATATTTCTTTATTTTGGTTTATCGTAGTTTTTCTGACCACTTACACACTGTCTTTATGCTGTTAAGTGTGCCCTAACACGGGATGGTTTTGCGGAAGTTATTTGTGTTTCCATGTTCCCAGTATTGTTAGAGTCAGCTGGCTGAAGCCGGGCGGGAAAGTTATTTAACAGGCGGCTGAATCACTGGTAGCAATGGAGAGGTCGTGGTGTCTTTCTAAAGGAGGCTAACTGCAGCTTTGACACCACGACTGCCACCATGTTCTTGTTCTGCTTGTTAGCGAATATATGTATGTGAAGAATAATTTCGCCATTTATTAATTGTAGTGCTTTGTTTACATTGCCTGGCTCCTTAGTTGTATTGGACTGCTTCTGCAGTAATTGTACCACTATCCAATTAGCAGAATAATAAATTAGTCACGATTTGGTGTCTACATACGCCGTGTTAACTGACTGACCATCTCGATGCAGAGCCAGCAATGGCAGACATTTTAGCAACGTCGCTTCACAGAGGAAACCCAGAGGAGTCTGCACCAAGTTCGGACGCCGAGGATATTATAATCCGCTCGACGAGAACCCAGCCGGCACATCAGAGCCGCGGGAAGCGGGACGTCAGCTTAGTCTCATCCGGGGCCGGATGGTGCCCTAAGGACAAAATGAGAATTTCTGTGCAGAAACTCCGGGGAGCCCCGTCGTCATCGCGCTTCACCGAGCCGTCAGTTCAGCGAGCTGATGTACCTCCAGCCCTGGCAGCAAACAAGCTGCCCACCTCGCCCTGGGTTACGGGAAACAGAGACTCGCCGCACGGTAACTTGGTCTTAACGTTATGGCATGATCACAAAACTAGCAGTGAATCAAGAAGGTATCTTCAATTCGCAAGCTGTTTAATAGAATTAGTAAGGTACTATTCCCTCCTATATAAGTTTTACTGTGTTAAAAAAAATGTACTCCTGACAGCAACTGACGATGTTCGTGCGCCACCCCGTGGCCATTTTTAGTCATTTATATTTTATATTTTAAACTTTACAGGGAACGTCGCGGTCAATCCGCAGCTTCCTGATCAAGATCCCTGGGCCCATCAGGCAAGTAACGAAACGAAAATACATAGATTTTTTTTTTTCCATAACCTGAGTTACTGTACTATTTCATTCTATATTCAGCTGTAATAATTGGTACAATTCAATAGATATGTTTCAAAAAAGGGTACACTTAGTAACGTGAAATATGCGATAATGTGAATGAAACCTCCACTTGCTATAACCAGGTTTTTGTCCATAAATTGATATTTGATTGTTTTTGTTTAGGCTCCGAATAAGAAGAAAATTAAAGAAGTTAAATACAATTGGCCACCAGGGGGCATTGCACCCATAGGTAATGTTCAAGCGTCACAACATCGAAGTTTGCTGGTATTTTCATTCAATATCGCACTAAAACGCAAATCTCAATATTACATGATCATCCTAAGCAGCCTTTAAAACATTGTGCGTTGTAGTATTGTGCTTTATTGCTTCTTGTTAAAAATGCCATAAATTCTGCACGCTGTGAATAATTTCACCCTTTGTCTTTAAATGGTAAGGTTTTGCTTCATTACTGGAGTACTAGATGGTAGTGAATATTTAAGGCATATCTGACTGATTTGCATGTATTATACATGATGGTCTGATATAACTTGCTAATCGGCAGGGATTTCTGGGTGTTATCGCTAAGATGGAGATCATGTGACCTGTCGTGTGGTTTCATCATACCTGCTTGTCCCATGTAGGAGAAGACATGGTGATATCTCAGTTTGCACCAGGAAGGAAGGAAGCAGTCCGAGCCGCTCTGAAGCAGAGGTAGGGGGGCGCTCTGTGTCCTAATGCATGCTGGGAGCGAGGCAGAGTGACGCTGACGGTTTCCTTAGGCTCTTTCCCCGCGCTGTGTTCCCCAGTCCATTCTACACGGTGTGATGTCATCGTTTCTCGTCTTTTGAAATGTGCCCCCCCTCTGTAACTGGCCGTCTTTCATTTCACTTTTATTCCCAGTGTGGATCGGATCGCACTCCAAGTTTCATTTGTTCCATTTTTGAAGTCTAACAGGTGGCCAGCCTCCACTTTTCTTTTGGCTCGGATCCCGCGGGACTCGCGTGCTCGGTCTGGGTCCCTGCTTTGTCACCGGCACTGGCGTTTGCCAGTGAGGGGCGGAGGCTGCTCCTGACACATCGATGATGAAATCGCCACGGTTACCTGGGCGAGAGGCTGGCGGGTGTTTGAGATGCGAGCTGTAGTTGGCAGCGCAGGTGTCTGGCTTTGTGTGTGAATGGGGCTGCCGTCTCCCCTGTGCCCCCAGCCCTTCCTGCGGGACGCTGCGTTGTAGTTCTGAGGCTGAGCGGGAGACGGATGGTGGGTAGGTGGGAGGGGGGGTGTTTGGGGGTCTCTTTGGAATACTTCTGCCGCACGATGCTGGGGGCAGCTGGCAGGTTCATGCTGGGTATGAATAAAAGATGGACTGGGGGCTGCAACTTGCAAAAATGTTCTTGACTGATTTACATTATAATTTTTTACAATTCCATTTAATAAAAGGCCATTTTTGTTTACTGAAGGATGTGAGGAATACATTTTGACTGGAATGGCCTTGTAAATTTTTGGGTTCTCAGTTATGATCTGGAAATGGAACAGGGCTGTGTCACAGTGGTAATCAAGCATTATTGTGAGGTAGACATGACCGTATGGTATTACAAGATACATCACTTTAAAGCTGTCTTATTAAATCTGTCCAGTTACTGCTTGAAAGTTTTATTGTTGAAGCGACTCTGCATGCAGGTGGTCAGATTCCCTTTGACCTTTTTGTTTCAGGTCTCAAAGCGCCCCCTTGAGGCGGGAGGTAAAAGTGCGGCTATTGGAGCAAGAAGTAACCCCTTTCTCTGAGTGTCAGCTCAGTGATGGCTCCCCAAGAGAGCATGTGACTGAGGGGGCGGCCTCCTTAGCTGCCGCTGTCGCTACCGCCGCCCTGGCCGCCACAGCACCACTCATCAAGGCGGGTCTCCCTTCCTGTGCTCAGTGTGTATATTGACTAAAAATCACAGTGCGACTTTATAAATTCATCGATTTAACTGAATTTATTGTGGGTTGTTCCCTGCCTTGTGCCCATCACCTCAGGGATAGGCTCCGGACTCCCTGTGACCCAGAATAAGACAAGTGGTTATAGAAGATGGATGGATGGATGGATTTATTGTGACATTCTGCCTTAGACTAATTTCATATGGCTCCCTCTGCTGGTGCGGAGGCTCCCTGCTTGGCTTCTGGACTGCTGACCAGGCTGTGCCCACAGGCCCAGAGTGACGTGGAGGCCCGCGTGTCCCAGGTCTCTGAGGGCCTGCAGAAGCTCCGGGAGGCTGAACGACCCAGGAACAAAAGCCAGGGGAGCGAGGCGGGGTCTCCGCTGGCCCGCCGGTCCTGGCTGGAGGAACAGCTCAGCGCTGTCACCCAGCAGAGGCTGCAGCACTTGGAGAGGATCCAGGCACAGCAGCTGGAGCTGCAGGTTGGCAGCCCATCCATCCATACATCCATCTACACATCCATCCATCCACACATCCATCCATCCATCTATCCATCCATCCATCCACCCATCCCGCCTCACTATCTGCTTGTTCTGTTCCAGCATTAAGTCAGATTTAAGCCCCCAGCCTTGCTGCTGCCTTTTCTGAATAATTCAGTCATTTATATGCAAACAAACAGTTTAATTTCCGCCTCCTCTCTGTCGGTTTGCTCTGTACGGCTTCCTTTGTGTGCTGTAAAGGTCACTTTTCCCACAGCCTCGATTTCCTTCTGGGTCGCTCGGTGCTTGTGTGCGTTTGGCATCAGTGCAGGCGTAGTTGGGGCCTTGGCTTTGCATTCCGCAGTTTTCCGTCTCTCTATATTATCACCGGCCATGACCCGTCCCTGTAAACCAGCTTTCTTGCCCCCACCCCAGGTGTGGCACTGGCTGACCTTTGACCCCTTTTAAGTGTGACATCAGGGCGTCCTCGCTACTCCCGAAAGGTGCCCCCTGCTGTTTAGGGTCGCGGTGCTTCGCCTGTGCTGAGCTGTTGCCCCCCCCATACCGCTGGCTATTGCAGAGATTTCCGGAGGATCATTTGTCATCATGATGCTGTGGAACACGATGCATTCTGGCCGAGTCCTGAATCGTCACTCGACTTGGGCGTCGCTATGATGCGTTATCTCCTTCAGGTGTGACACCTCCACTCTGCCACCTTAGTGACCTTGACTCTGTGCCCCCCCACCCCACAGAACCGGCTTCTGGGCTCGGCGTTGGATGCCATGAGCGCCCGTGCCCCCCCACCTCAGGCCGCCTCAGCCACTCCCTCAGGTGTGTTACCAATGCACCCCCCGGCTTGGCAGCTGAAGAGCTGATATTTGTTTCCGTTTTTCCCTGGGAAAAATTTTGTTTTGTGTGTGTACACACTGTGAGGCATTTTGAGGCTCAGAATTTCTAAGACAGCAGTGCAAAAGAACAAGGTGAAACAGGAGACACTGGCAATGACCAAAAGCCAGCCAAGTACAGGGCTGAAGCAACTTTCTAATGCCAGAGATGATTGTCAACATCTTTCAGTGCCTCATAAATTAGAGGATGACCTCAAGTGACCTTCAAAAAGAATGGGACACACTAAGTGCAGGTGTGAAGTGGGTCTGAAGACCCGTAAAGCCAGGAAGAAGCCCTTCATTAATGAGAAGCAGGGGAGAACCAGGCTGGAGTTTGATGTGTGTTTTGCATACGCTAAATTGAGAAACTGAAAATTTTCCTTAATTTTTTCCAGAGCTGTATTTGTGCCTAAATAATGTATGAAATGTGTCAGTGTGTAATTATAATTATATAAATGATGTTCCTTTTTCCTTGCCATGCTGTAATTCTTTTCCATATGTGCTGCTGAGAGGAACCGGAGCATTAGTTAGTCCTTTAGCTGGTTGGTTAGTTAGTCGGTCAGTCAGTCAGCCAGCCTGCTTGTTTGCCCTGCAGACATGGGCCCGCACAGACTGGAGGCAGGACGCAGTCGCTCTGCATCACGCTGCCTGGTCCCCATGTCCGCTTCCCGTCCCCCTGCCTCCAGCTCGTATGGGAGATCGCGCTCCCCAGCAGGTCAGTGCCTTTTCTCGTTAGCCGCAGTGTGTAGCTGATCCTCCTCCTCCTCCTCCTCCTCTTCTGTGGGTTCCGGGGTGGATCCCGACAGGTGGGGTGGGTTAGGATGGCCGATCAGTCCCTCTGCCTGCTTTCCCATCGCACCCTGCAGCCCTCCCCAAGGGTGAGAGAGTGTCCATGGGAACAGAGTCTCAGCCTCCTCCGCCGCGAGCCGTGTGTCACGCGTGTGACTTCCTTGTGCTGGGTAGGCGATGACACACGCCTGCATGGATGTTACCTGTAGGGTACCCTGGCGCCAGAGGTGGACATTTTGAGTCCAGAAAGTAAAAATCCAGACCAGGATTTTGATTCGACCAACCAGCTGCGTATAAAGAGTCACAGCCACAGATACTCAGCTGGTTAGTTGAAACAAAATCTTGGTCTAGATTTTTACTTTCTGGACTTGAAATGTCCGTCTCTGCCTGGCACTAATCGCTAAAGGTTGTCCGTTGTTATGCTAGTGATTTTGAAATGTGGCTTTCAGTATTCTGGCAGGGTTAGGTGTGCCCCCCTGGCCATGGGCAGGTGTGTGCGAATGAGTGTGTGTGACTGACAGAGCGGGCCCTGTTTGGTTCGGGTCGTCCTGCCGCCTCCTGCAGTAACTGCAGCTGTAACCGCCCCCCCAGCCCTTCCATGGCAACCAGGAGATGTGTGTCAAGGCCGAGGGGCCCCCGCCGTTCTGTGATGCACGCCTGGCTTGTATTTATGTCTGAAAAATCTCCCCATGAATCTTGTAGGTGAGTAAGCAGGACTTCAAGTTGTTGCTAACTGTCCATAAAACTGTCATTTTCCTGTCCTGCCCAGCCCCCCCCCCGGAAATGTGGCTGTGTTGCTGGAGGGAACCGGAACAGGAGACGGTTAATGGTGTGGATGATGACTATTTAAGATTGATTTATTAAGTGGGGGGGGTGTGTTTACTGTTTTTTTTCTGGAGCTTTATTGAGACATCGGAGGAGAAATCGTGATAATTACAGGATGCGTGATGTACAGCATTAGACGGCTTTTCAGAGCATTCATTCATCTCCCAGTCACTCTCCAGCACTCATTATGCACTCTGAAACTAGCCTTTTCTGAATGGCCTTGCGTTGAGGGCTGGAAATTAGTTGGCCTTGTCTCATTTGGCTGTAATACCGCCTTGCACCACTTGATGGCAGTAGCGCTCTCCAGCAGGAGAGCTGCTTTGTGGCGAAATGTAGCTTGAAATACAAAGGAAAGCGGCAGGGGAGCGTATGTATAATCTCATCTAGAGTTTAACTGCTCCCCTACAGCTCTCCTCTGCTGCTATAGCTTTGCTTTTGTGTGTTTACGTCTGCATAAGATGGTAAGTCTAGGCGTCCTGTTGCAGGATGGGCTGTGCCTGCAGGTGCCGTTTCGGGACAGCCGCTTGGTGGGAGCCGGGAAGGCGGCAGCGGGGGACACACAGGGCTGATCGCCTTGTCACTAAAAGACACAGCAACCCTGAAATCGCTGTGCGTCCCCAGCGGCATTGAGTGCTGTAAGCTCCAGGCTGTTATAGTGTGCGGATGGATGGATGGATGGATGGATGGATGGATGGATGGATGGATTGGCCGCTTACCGGCTGTGTTCTCCTTCGCAGTTTGCGGTTTACTAGGGTCTCGTCCTCTTGGACGGTATCTAAATGAGATCTGGAGTGGAAGAGCTACCTCTCCCCTCCGAATCTTGCCTCCTTCCCTCCCGTCCTGGGTCGCGCTTGAATATCGAAGTGCCCCCCCCCAAATAAATAAAAATAAAGGGGGGTGATCACTAAGGCTGCCTGTCCTGTCTCTCTCCACAGGCTTTGGAATCCACACTATAGGACACTATAAATGTTAATTGGAACCAAGCTGGCCCAAAGCACTGCGTCTCTTTTCCAGCACGTTTCAAACAAAGGGTCTGCGCGCACACACACACACACACACACACACACGCACACACACACGTGTTTGTTTGCACCACTGTCTATGCAGCGTCTTCCCATTGATCCCAGCATGATTTATGGCTCCCAGCCCTGTTTCTTGGGGATGTCCCCACAACGTTGAGGTTTCCCTTTCCAGGGATATTTTGGCACCCTTTGCCCATCTGCCCATGACAGAAGCATGTTAAATGTTAGCATATTTTACAAAGGTGTCGTTATAACAGAAGCTGCGTGTTAAATGTGTGAAACGCTCATTAACTTGCACTGTCCTGCGGCCTTGCGGTGGGCAGCCACATGGATCTGAATAGAGGTTTCCTGTCTTGGCTGGAGGTGACACGTTTCTTCCCGGGATTAAAGCTATGGCCATAAACACGGCCGTGGTTCCGCGGTTACTGCTGCACGGTATACAGCCCGCGGTCTTTATCACTGAAAGCGCCTTTGTAATGGGCACCTACCGAGCTGGGCCTGGTGTCTCAGCGCTTCCCTGCGGGACAGTCACGCGGCCCGCGGCGCTGGGCCTGGATGGACGGCTCCGCCGGTCCCCCGCTGACCCGTAATTACAGAGCTGGCCTTCCCCCGGCCGAAAGGTCAGTGCCAGGCCGCTGCGACGCCCTTTATGAAGGCTGGGGCAATTTTCCTCTCCGAACGTAATCTGCCTCCCTGAAGCCGAGCCAGCCGATCTCCCGGCCCCCCCCAGCCCCAGCACCCCAGAACCGCTTTCCTGGAATCAGAGCTGCAGCCTGCTGGGGATGATGGATGTGTGTGTGAGTGGAGAGCTAATTATGGCACAGAATGTAGCCTTTACAAGTGCAGGTGCCTGCTTTCACGTCTCTGCTGTTCCCAGCCTGTCCTTACTTCCTGCCTTCTCTCTCTCTCTCTCTCTCTCTCTCTCTCTCTCTCTCTCTCTCTCTCTCTCTCTCTCACTGTTCCCGCCAACCTCAGCCTCTCTCTCTGTCTCTGGTTGTACAACATCTGATTAAATTCCCCGTTTGCAAACCCCGTAGTCCATCTTGTTCTGCATGCCAAAATTCCACGTTGTGTTGGACAAAATTATAGGAAACGGAACGTCCAGCGTCGTCATTGTACAGTCAGTATTGTCTTGCTTCTTCGGTAAAGACGGCTAAGGGCCTTTCTGATAATTAAGCTTTCGGGAATTATACATGAACCTACATACATAAATGTGCTGTCAAATATGTAGTTATCTTCCAGTGCGTTATCCCCACTCGCAGTCTATTCCTGCAAATGCTGTGCTTTGATATAATAAAGGATTTGACCGTGTGTTTGTCCAGGGTCATCATGAAGAATAGCCACCATGCCAACTGGACGGGTTTAAAATTGTTTTTTTTTCTTCATTTTTGAAGCAATCTGCCTTGCTAAACCTCCTGGGCTGCCTGTATGTACTGTGCCGTCCTCTGCTTTCAGCTACTTATTTATTTTGAAGAAAGGAAGCAATCACAGTCTTCAGTTACATGTGTCCCATCGCAGGCGCAAAGCAGTGACTCTGCCGTACAGGAAAGGTCAGGCCTGTGTCTGCCTGCATTCTTGGCCGGGCCTTGAAAGGAAAATTCGGGGCAGGACTGGGATACAATCATGGGCACCATGTGAATTTCCAGAGGAGCCGCAATGCATCGTGGGTAACCTGCTGTTATTGGCATGGCGGCGTGGCTGCGAGCGCCTGAGAGATCCCTGCGGTTTACAGCGAGACGCTT
>JAODKF010000030.1:4759225-4769689 GCA_026779585.1 Mormyrus proboscirostris | reverse complement strand
TTGTTTTCAGTAAATACAGTGGGTATATACACACTATACACAGTACATTTATTATTTATTTGTTTTCAGTAAATACAATGGGTATATACACACTATACACAGTACATTTATTATTTATTTATAGTCTTGGTCATTTATGAATAAGTGCTTCGAATAAGATTCTTACCACTAATGAATCAAGGCAGCTACAGCCTCTAATGATCTAATAGGCTGCATGAAAGTGGCCTATTCAGAGAGGGAAGGTTTCATGCGTTTTAACCTCTTGTTAGCGACACCCCCTGACCGGCTTCCCTCAGAGGGCGTCACGCAGATTTAGGTAAAAGGGCCTCTTTTTCCTCTGATGATGAAACGCCGTGGTATACAGCAACACGGAATGAAACCACTCTCGTGGCACAAGCTCTCGGTAATGAAGGAAGGGGAGACAGACGAAAGGTCCGTCTTGGGTGCAAACGAGCCCTTTCAGGCATAATGTGGAAGCGTTTAGTCCTTGTTCCGTGCCCCCCCTCCCCCCACCCTTCCCAGTTTGGTGCTGAAAGGTGGGTGATTCATGCAAGCAACATCTCTTTAATTATCTCTTCATTGTGAAGGTGAGCGTCCTAGGAAACGGCGGCGATGGCGACGAGGGGGGAGATATAAACGGCAGAGCCGCGCAGTGATGCCGCATTCAGCCGCCAGCAGATGTGTGGCGGTGCGTGATTGTTTGTTTGTCTGAATTTTTACGAGAGGAGGCTGGGTGAGTGATTTCGCTTTTATACACCACCTGTGCTCTGTGACAACCCATAATAAAAAAATATAAAGCTTCATTACATAGTGTCGTTTTTTTCCTGTGCAAAGTACGAAATATTGGTGTTGTAAACATTTTTAATGACCTATTTACAAAAAATATAGCTTTTTTCTCCTTTTAGGCTTATGATTGGGTACGAAATAAATGGCCATGAAAGATGAATTTTTTTTTATTTTTATTTTTAAACCAGAAGCCTTTGACCGGCCAGATGTTTTTATGCTGGGTCGGATCACACACATGTTCATATCCTAATAGCTAAATCTGTTTTCCTCTTTTGTATCTTGGGTCTTACAATAAAGATGTTGAAATTGCTTTTGCATTTCTGTTAATGGTTGGGAGCAGTTGAGGCTAAAACTATAATTCCATTATATCAAAATAGATTTGAAAAGCACTGGTACAAAGCTGAGACGACACCATTAATGAGAAAATATTTATGGGTAAATGTCGAACCGCTTCCTGTATCTTACAGGCGACACTTCCTCATTTTTTCTTTTTGGAAGTTCTATTACAGCGTCTGTTAATTACTGGGGAAGGGGGGGGGGGGGTTGCCGGTATAGAGTAGGCTCCAGTGTCTTTGTGGACCCTTGGGGGGAGCAGTAGCAGCGGGGGGGGGGGATTTCTGGCGGGCCGCCAGGAAGTGCTGCATGTCACCGGCTCCTCGCATGTGTGGGTGACCCAGCGCCGCAGTCTTTGGATTCCTTTTTCCGGGATCGTTCTTGGGTCCGCTGAGGGAACAGCATTCTTTTGTGCGCTTATGCAAATGTTTTCCCCAAAAGTGAGCTTATTATGCACCGTACAGCCACAGGGGGCACATTCCAGCAGATGGACGGTGTCTGGTTGAATTAACACGGATCTTTCTCTGATTCCTGCTCCACGTTGCTGCTCTGCCGTCAGGTCTGGGCCTTTTCGGACCGGCCCAGTGTGCGCGGATATCCGAGGACGACCTCATCGTTGAACAGCTGAGCCAAGGTGTTTAGCTGTCCTGTTGATGTTTACATTCATTTATTTGGGCCAGTGCTTTTCCAGCATGTAATTACAAGTAGATCTGTAAGTAAGCTGTGTAAATCTGTCTGGGTGAAAGCATCCAATATGTGATGATAAAATAAAAGAAGGTTCTGGACCAACGGCAGGAGCGACGCCCCATTGGTCCTGTCTGTGGCTTCTCCTGGTCATGGTGCCTCCCTGCTACAGGGTGGCTTACCCATAATCCTCAGGCTGATGATGGATACCTAACCCTAATATTTTGACGTGGTATCGGTGTGACTTGTCTGCAGCCACGTAGCGGTGATTTGTCAGGCTTAGACTTTGTCATCGTTTGAAGAACTGCAGAGCAGTAGCGACAGCAAGGCCCGCTTGGAGGGATCCAGAAGCGCTGACTCTGGGGTGCACGTGTGTTTTAGCTTTTATCCTGGTAAATCGCAGGTTATACGGTTATGCAGAACGCGGAGGAACGCTTGCGCGCGGCACAGACACAGCGATGTGAGCGCATTGTGTTTGCTGGTGCTGCAGTAGACCTACCGCTAACAGCATAGCAGGCCTCCTGTGGGGCTTCTGGTGTCTCCAGGGTCCAGGAGGGGGTCCGGAGCACCCAAGTTGGGGGGGGGGGTCTTTGTGTCACCTGAGGGAACAGCCAACAAGAAAACAGGGCATAAAGGGCACCCCCCCCCATGAGGCCCAACCCCCAGCCTGTGCACGGGGGCCGCCATGAAGTGCAGCTCTGGCCTGGGCAGCTGTTTTCCACAGCTGGGGACAATGCTGCACATTGACTCTCTGTTCACAAAGAGCCTCTTATTCCTGCTGAGACTTGGACCGCAGCCCGAAAGTGGGGGCTGTCGGGGGTTGGGGGTGGGGGGGCTGGGCGGCTTCATATCGCACAAATGATAAAAAAAAAAAAGTAAAGAAAGACAATATGAAATTTACTCTCATTCCTCAGGAGAAGCGGGAAAGAAAACCAATCAATTTCTTATAATAAACTGCATTTCAGGCTAAAGAAAAAAGGGCTCAGAGTAATAAACGATCACAAAGAGATTCCAGAGACGATGACGGAGCGCAGGCTTTCATTTCACAGAGGTGAAGTGTGCAGCGATGCCAGTGTCTCCCTAGTACAAGACAAAGGGAAGATGTAGACGTGTACATAGACGTGTACATAGACGTGTACATCCCAGGCAGATCCATGGGGGGGGGGGGTATGGCCATATGAACTGCAATTAATTACAAAGTTAAAATTATATAATTAAAAAAGAGTTTCATATGCAATGTAATATAATATAAAAAAATTACTTAGTGACAAACCAAAGCTTTGGGTTGATTAGGGCTGCACAATATTACATCACGATATGTGACATTTCCGCTTGTAACATTGTGATTAAAATCGTTAAAAGTGGTTAAAAGACAAAAAAGGAGATGAATTTTACCCGAAAGTATGTGGCAAATGAAACTTGAAATTATCAACCAACAGAGTCAAATAATTTGGTGGTGTTGCCACAAAGCAGTGTAAAACAGACGCATTGCAGCACTGACAAATGCAACGTATTTATTCCACATGTACACATTGTGATGACGATGCTGAAACAAATATATTGTGCAGCCCCTAGGGTTGATGTAATCATTTCTCAAAGAGTCATACAGATATTACATATTTAAAAAATGAATCAAAACGCATTGTGGCAGCAAGTTTCCAAAATAATGTCAATAATGACCAAGTAACGGATGAATAATAGTGAATTATTTTGATAGTTTTCAATTTTCTGTACAAAACGTATTTATGCCAGAATCCAGGAGTCCCTGTGGCTTGGGGCTGACATGGTACTGTGCCGGAAATGTCCATGCTCAGGTCCGCAGTCTCCTTCTTCTTATCCTATATGCTGCTCTGGCCTGTAGCCACATTCTGTACGGCCACAAGCGGAGCAAAGCCCGGCGAAACCAACGCCAGCTGGCCAGGCTGACTGAGTGGGTCGCTGGATTCCCTGCCACCCCACAACAAGCTGTTACATATTTAAGAAGCAGTTGGGGTGAGGGACGAGGGGGGGAGGGCGGGTAGTCACAGGTGGAGTGACAGGGGGATGAATTATGCAAGAGCCTGAGAGCCGCACCCCCCCCCCCCCCATACCCCCCAGGAAAGGATGTTGTGAGAGTGCAGAGCACATGCCTCGAACATGAAGCTCATTAATACCGGCACACACCTGTAGCTTAGGAAGGTCAAGGCTGTTCTCTCCTGCACTGCCTCTTGCCGATTATACTGGCGTTTCCCAACCCCGTCCTCGGGGACCCCCTTTTCCCAACCCCGTCCTCGGGGACCCCCATTTCTCAACCCCGTCCTCGGGGACCCCCATTTCCCAACCCCGTCCTCGGGGACCCCCATTTCCCAACCCCGTCCTCGGGGACCTCCCAGCTCTCCACCAGACAGTCCACATTTTTGCTTCCTCCCAACTGGGGGTCCCCAAGAACCAGGTTGGGAAGTGGGGATCCCCGAGGACCGGATTGGGAAGTGGGGATCCCCGAGGACCGGGTTGGGAATCCCTGTACTATGCCGTCCACCCCCCAATATCTGTGTCAGAAGAATAGACTAGAGGACTGCCCCCCCGCAGGGTTGCTCTATATGTGCATTTTGTTTTGCTACTCAGAAATCGTCAGCTGAAAATGGAACGAAACCATAGCTATATCTGCACGTGTGAATCGGCTCAAATAACACTCTTCTTGGGAATGGGAGGAGCAGCACAGAGTCAATTTGATTTGGTAATTAGATAAAGGATGTGTATTGCTTTGTTAAGGCTGTTATTTGTCTGTCTAACTGAAATGCTTTGCAACACCCTCTATGTTTTGACATGTAAATCACACTAAGTGTCCTTGTCAAATAAAACTAATAAGTAAGAACTCTCTGATTGATTTTGGTGGTCAAAGAACACAGGGCAGTGATTAATAAAATGAAATGGGAAAATATGTGTGGAATATCTTAATTAACATCTCTGCCATTCAAGCAATTAAATGCACTTGTAAGCATTCCCTCTGTGTTCACTGGGTACGTCTTTTAAGAATTTTAACATTTTGAGCCGTAATGGAGGTCTAGCTTAAAGAAAACAGATTTGTATTATGGTCAGGTGATTAATATTTCAATGAAACATTAAAAACATCAGCGAGCGAGTAAAATAAGCAGGCGGATGTTCTGCTTACTCTGCTCTGGGTGCCTTAACAGGCGTGGGTGTGGTCTGATATCGAGAGAGATCAGGTGACTCCGAGTGCCTTAAGACAGCTAGAATATCAAAGCAGCATAAATGGGTAATTTTTAAATAGATCTTCATAAGCATTGCGCTCAGGTTTGAGTGTCCCTGTCCTTCACAAAGGACTCAGTTATTTCCAAGCTTTTGTTTTTATTATATTTTAAAAGTGTTGCATTTTGTTTTGTAAAAAGCAGAAATCATCTTTGATCAGAGCTCCCAGGCCGATTGCTGCCTTTCCCTGCTGATGGATACTGACAGCAGATGCGGCTCCATACTGTGGTTCCAGCCATACTGAGCATTTCTGTGATCGTTTTCCCTTCACAGACACCCTGTGTGACTTTATGAACTAAAGTTCCGAGTCGTGGCTGCACTAACACCAGTTGTCACTGTGAGTCAGTGTGACACGTTATTGGGAAATAGCTGATATCAGACCACAGCTGCGTCTGTAAAAACATGCCCAGAGCAGCGTAAACATAAAATACTCGTAGTTCTTTTACTCTTTTGTTGATAAAAGAATAAAATGATGTGAGATTTTATTGGCATTTTATTGAAATTTTAACATTTTAGCAATAATAACATACAGTGTTAATCCAACCCTCCATATAAGTCTTAAATCTTAACTTTCAAAAACCTTTTTAAAAACATTAACTTCTGAACTTAGAGGAACTCATGAGTAATTATTATTGAGTGAAAAAGTATCCATTTTATTTTTTCATTAAAAAGTGAATACGACCTCACCTCTGCAGTATACCTGTGGATTGTTTGTGTTTTGTGAAAATTGCGAAAACGTGCTACAGACACCTTCACTTTCGGTAGACAAAGGAAAACTGATGCTGTGACTGAATGTATGAATGACTATCTGTCCGTGTCAATGTCAGGCAAAATGAACAGGAGAGGCGCAGAATTTCAGACTGGTTGCTGTTTGCCTGCTTTTACAGTCTGTATTAATGCTGCCTGATGTGTCAGCAGGACGGACCAGCAGATAATTACAGCACACTGCTAAAGCTACTGCACAAAGAGGCCTTTTGATCTTCTGGATGATGGAGCCGTCTAATTGAAAGAGTGGGAATTAAGAATGCGTGAATAGCTCAGATCTGGCCAGGGTGCAAATAAAGGGTTAACAGGCAGATTTCAGGCAACCGATGCCTTTGGAGATTAAAAAGAACTCGTTCCAGAACACGCCCCCCCCCAACAAAAACAGGTCTTAAAAGTGAAAAAGAGCCGATCGATGGTTTTTGAGACATGAAAGAATACTCATCTGGTAGGGGTGGGGACGGGGGGGCTGTAATCTAAATCGAAGGGGACGAGGTCTCTGTCCAGTTTGTATCATTTAACTGGCTCTTTAAACAGTTAAGCCTTAATGGAACCCCCCATTTGCTCTCTGTTTCACAGAGGTCTGCTAGGGGGGGTGAAGGGGAGGGGGGGAGACCCCACCTGTCGCCAGTCTCATGCAGACATCGTGTATCTGATCTGGCTGAGGACGCCGTCGAGGCACCCGGAGTGATTTAGGTGGCAGGGAGTAGCCTGGGAGTAGGCTGGGAGTAGGCTGGGAGTAGGCTGGAGCATCAGAGCGTCGCACCGCAGCTTCACTTTCACATCCGCTAAATATGGCGGGGTGCTGGCGTAGATCCCGGCGTAGATCCCCGCGTCGCTCCCGGTGTTAATGAGGAGGGCCGGCTTGTTAGCAGGACTTCAGGACCAGCTAATGAATGAGATGCTGCATGTATCACTGTTACTCAGAAATACTATACCGCAGATATGTATTAGCGGAGTGTATTTTTCCCTCGGGCAATGTTACTCTCTGGATTTACATACATTACTTGGCAAAGAGCAGCACAATGGATGAATACCATTGTGAATATGCAATATCCTTTTGTGTGGCAGTCATTCAATTTTATGTCTTATTGTATTCACTGTCATTGCAGCGAAATGTGTCTTATTTATCAACTGGGTTAACCTGGATTAAATATAATAAACTAAAGATGTAACACCGATAAATCTGTGTCTTGAAGTAATATTTTAGACCACTGTTAGTTAATTGTACTTTATTAAAGTTTTAAAATGAAGCCACTTGATGCTTAAGCCAAAGCCCATTGTAACGCCCCTTCTGCTGATGCCTCTGCTGTAAGGGGGCAGTTGTAGGTCCTCCCCAGGCACTGCGGTACCTGACCTGAACCATTACACCAATGTTGTGTGTAATATAGGGCTGACAGGAATGAGATTAGGGGCTGTCACCCCAGGGATCTGAACCCAGGGCCCCGTCGACGAGGCGGACCCCTTAAACCCCGCTTGGCTCTGCCAGCGAGCAGCAGACTGCAGTCTGGCCGCAGCGACCTTCATGTCCCCAATCTGACGGGTAAGTGGCAGGCAGGAGGCAGCAGACGAGGATCAGCATCGCGTCCCGCTCCCACAAGCACACGCCGGAAAGGATTGAGGTGTCCTCCTCTGACAAGGACACCCCCCCAACACACACACACACACACACACACACACACACACACACACACACACACACACACATCTCCGAGCTTTAAATCAGCAAACAAATCACTGGGATGAATAGATTGGATGGGGGGGGGGGGCCACAGCTGGTGAGACGTTTCCATGACAACAGCACCAGCACAACCTTGCCGTAATGCATCTACAATTAGACAGCGCTTAACACTTTCTGTTCCAGATGTGTGAATAGCGTTCAGCGCGTTCAGACGCCCTCACCTTAAATTGTGATGACTGAAACGACACCTGCAGGGTCTGCGCATCTCCCTCAACAGCAGCAATATTCTCGTGTCGACAAGCAACAGTTTGGCCTTCCCTTGTTACACGTAAAGCTATCGGCTCTAGGGTAAAAGGATGGAGGTATTAACATACGGAACAATGCGGAGCTGGCCTGGCGTTAAAAAATCGGCTAGGGGTGCGATGCATTTTGCCGGCCCGCAGCCCCGCAGTCCGCCGGGAGCATGCCGGCCATACCAGATGGCCAGACCAGCCCTGGAACGATGTGTCATATTCAGCAGTGATTATTGCAGTTGCAGCCTGCAGTAAATGGCCTAAGTGACTGACTGAGCCTCGTTGCTGCCTGTTCGTCTCCTGGAGGTTCATTATACACACAGTGTATAAATATAGCACAGCACCGGCACACTGGAGCTCAATGCCCAGGTACATCAGAGCCACACACAGCCTTCATCTGAGCACAAACATCAGTGGGGGAAACATGGTCAATAGTCGTCATGGCAACGTCGGTACAGCACGCCATAGGGTCTCACTCTGATTTATCGTACTGAGAATTAGGCTTATTGTAAGGTCATGCAACTGGAACAAGCAGCAGCAGCCACGTTTCTCGGTGAATTCCATGCACGGGGCAGCTCTGCAGGTTCACGCCTACGATCCTGCCCCTGGCCCGAGGCTCACAGGACTGCATGTGCACCATGTGTTCATGCTGATTTCCCCCTACAGTGTGTTATTACGTCCCGTCTCATGCCCTGTAAATTCTGGGACAGGTTCCAGTCTC
The DNA here is from genome assembly GCA_026779585.1 of Mormyrus proboscirostris. Lineage (NCBI taxonomy): Eukaryota > Metazoa > Chordata > Actinopteri > Osteoglossiformes > Mormyridae > Mormyrus > Mormyrus proboscirostris. Next base: position 4,761,180 of record JAODKF010000030.1, on the reverse strand, counting down.
GCGTCGGCCTGTACTGGATAAGCAGTTATGACTGAATGTAACAGCATAACGACCAGGTTGCTAATTTTACTATTACCTTACATGTTAGTCAGTTATTAGATAAAGCTGGAACATTTGGTCATATAAGGCCTGCATTTTCCATGTCCATCCATCCATCGGCCAACTTCTTATCCAGTACGGGGTCACAATGGGGTCTGGAGCCCGTCCCAGGAAACACGGGACACAAGGCAGGAGAGGCGGAGCCTCCTAATCAGCCTTCCCTTCCTGACGCTCACGCTCAGATTACAAAGTGTTTGAGATGAAGGATCAACTTTGTTACCATCTCCGGCACCCTGAGGGGTGAGAAACCACTTCAAAAGAGCAATAATGTCATTACAGGCGGTTTTAGAAGAAAAAAAATGCCTGTTATATTGTTACAAGATTATGTTATTAGTAGATGCTGTCAGTCGGAGGATGTCATGTTTTAGGAACGTCAGTCTCGGCTTGAGATCTTGTTGAATTTGGCCCTAACATGCGGCATCTAGTTCTAAAAAGTCAGGTTGTAGAAAAGGCTGCAGATTGCAGATACTTTCCATGATATTCTGAAGCAACTTCGAGCCAAGAACTTCTTAAAAATGTAAGCTTTAAAGCCTGATCACAAACGGACTATATGGCTCTCCTGAGAGCGGTTTCATTATCAAAGGAGGGGCAGGGATCCCGTATCCTGTCAAACCTTGTCTTGGGAACCAGGGCAAATTTGCATTTACAGAGTTTGCAGGTGCTCTCCGCAGTTCAGTCTCCGTTGCTCAGTCTCTGCAGCTCAGTCTAAGCTGCTCAGTCTCCGCCGCTCAGTCTCCATTACTCTGTCTCTGCAGCTCAGTCTCTGCAGCTCAGTCTCCACAGCTCAGTCTCCGCTGCTCAGTCTTCATTGCTCACCCTTTGCCCACCATAATGGCTGTAGTTTATCACTTCCATCATTGCATCCATCCATCCATCCATCCATTTACCAACCCGCTTTATCCTATTGGGTCGCGGGGGGTCCGGAGCCTATCCCGGAAGCAACGGGCATGAGGCAGGGAACAACCCTGGACAGGGGGCCATCCCATCGCAGCCATCGTTGCATTTTACGTTCCATTAATCTTCAATGCTTCCCACAGAAGCCCGAGGAGATCAGTTCCTCTGTAGCTGAGGGCGCCTGCGGACGCTGCAAATGAACATTGCAGGAAGTACCAATGCGTACCAGCAGTGTCTCTGCCAACCCTGACACGTTCTGACCCATTTATTTCAGTCCCGTTATTGAAATGTTCCCCCGTTTGCAGCTGAAAGTACCAGGGAGCGTTTTGCTGAAGCAAACAGGGGTCCTGTGCTGCACTCATACCTCAGACAGGCACGGTGTGCAAACTACAGCAGGTGATAAAGACAGGAGGTAACATCAGATCCCTCACTGCTTAGGCTGTTAACTGACAGCCCTCAGTGTCTCCTTCTTCTCAATTCTTCCGATGCAGAGCTGGACTGAAATTAAGTATCAGCTCTGCACTTTGGGGAGTTCCCAGTTCACCACGGTAAATTTAGCCAACTGGGGAGGAGGGGGAGGGGGGGTGCCCATCCCATAAAATTTTACCAGCCCACTGAAAAAATGCCTGGTACAGCAGATGGCCGGTCTAGCCTTGTTCCGGTGCATATTAATCACGTCAGGTGTCTTTACCGATCTTGGTGACTGCTGCCAGCGGCATGAACACTCCCCCCCCCCCCCCCATCCCCGACAGCCGTGAGCTGACCTACGATTGGCCTGATATAAAGGCTCAGTCACACACTGCTTAGGGATGTGCCTTCTGATATTTGGTTGTCATGTTCTCTTCATGAATTGATTCTGGGACTAGGGGACAGATTTTCCTCACATTTAGAATGACAGCAAAGATTCAGGGGACTGAGGATTTTCCTCTGACTGGATCCCAGCCTGAAGTTATCCTCACTGG
>JAODKF010000030.1:4727514-4749399 GCA_026779585.1 Mormyrus proboscirostris | reverse complement strand
CTCCTTGTGCTAATTACCACACAGCTCTTGAGCTGAATCATTTATGGTGGAACAGGGAAAGAACTAAGCTACACAGGACTCCGGCCCCCCAGGACTGGGGGTTTGAGACCCCTGCTCTAAACTGCCCTCCCACATATGCCTGAACATAAGTAACAAATGTCACCCAGTATGCAGGTACCCTCATCACTGTCGATTGTGTGCCACTGCCACAATCGACATAACACTAACATTGTTTAGCAGGCACTTTTATTCAATGCAGTGTACGCCTGACGAGGCTGGGTCAGCCGGTCCCTGGAGCATTCAGGGTTAAGAGCCTCGCTCAAGGGCCCAAGGATGAAAGCCGCCTGCCAGTCATGGGATTTGAACTGACAACCTTCTGATCGCAGCAGAGCCACCCAGCAATTTACCTCATTATCAAAATGAACACTGTTCCTGCTCTTTGTGGAAGGTGAAAGGCTGCAGTGTGTACTGTCCCTGAGTGCCTGCTACACAGTTCTGGTCGTATTGTCGATGCTCAGGGTTGCCTTCTCAGGAAGTGTGTCACCGTTTTCATTCTCTACCCTTCAGCCAATTGCAAAGACATGTGATAATAATCTACACACCCTGGTTTTCCTGGGTGGTCTGACTCTACACACAGGGCCTCCACTTGCACTTAGAAAACAACCTAATAATAATGAAAGATTTACTTTAAGTGATTAAAATAGTGGATTACTTGAATGGGAGATTTATCTACTCAGCCATCTTCCAACCGCTTATGCTGGTTAGAGTCGGGGGGGCACACACTCACACCTGGCAGATTTACTCCATGTTATTTCTAATGCATGAACTGCGCCCCTCCCTCTTGCATATTAATAACAGAGTATTGTTCTCATTTCCTGTGAGTTGCCCTATAGTGTGTCACCATCATGCATGGCCTCATATAATAGGTCACTAATTTGCATTCCACTTACGTACACAGATCATTGCTGAAGTGTTACGAATGGAGACATATAAAAAGAAAATCACAAGTTATTTAGCATTTCATCAAATGTGCCTTGGCTCCCCTAGATCCTAAAGCGATAAAGGCGTTCGGATGCAGACACACAGGACGGGATTATGTGTTATGATAAAATGAATGGTCATCAATGCTTTCATGCCACACCCATTAATGAATAGGACTGTGTTGGACATCTTGAAAAGACTACACTAGCTTTTGTGACACAGTAGTCTTTTCGGCAATGATTTTATGTAACATTAATGTTCTGTTGCATAGAAGGGCAGAGCGAGCGTGTTATTACTGAGAGGAAACTATAGTATGTCTGCCATTATGTGGAAAACTGTGAAAACACAAGTGGATGCTATTTTTACATGCCCTGACTCAAACTTCCTGGCTTCACATCAGGAGACTGTGCTTAATGCCTATTAGAGAGTTATGACTTAAGTGTATAATTTCAGGTCTCAAAGCAGTCGGCTTTTAATAATTAAGAAAGGTAAATAGAAATTATTTGATCCAAGAAATATAATTATTGCATTATGTCACTGCCTGGAATTTAAGAGTGTTCGATTATTAGGGAAGAGGAGCTAATATACTTAGATAAAAGTAAAACATTTACAATAAAACATAAAAGCAGTTTCCTGTCTATTGTGATGACACTGGCCATAAGGCATCATAGGGATAATAAAACGAAGCTTAAAGAAATCTAAGATTACAGTGACCATCTCCTTCCTTGGAGATAAAAAACAAGCAGAGAAAAAAAGTCCTTTACACAAGCCTTTGTCACATTCTGGGCGGAACTACTTGATTAGATCATTCTTTGAAACCAATAACAGATCTGTAATAAATCACAAGCATTTACAGAGCATACATTTTTGCATTCTTTTGCGCTAAGATAAGCGATATTCAGAGTTTAGACATCCTAGAATGCATACGGTATAGCGTAGGCGGTTCCAGACACTATTAAAGGGGTTTTTTAGCCCCCCTATTTTTTGTCTCAGCACCCCTGAAAAATAATTACTCTAAAACCACTTAGTGATTTGTCCGGTATATTCATACATATTTCGTGCCCCTCCTTACGGCACATTTAATCACGGGGGACCCGGGAGAGAGAGCGTCCTGTATTTTTTCAAAGGGACCCCCTAAGGATCAAGTCACTGAATTGCCCCTGTGTGACAACAAAGAAGACTATTAGTCACGAGAAATCTTATTGACGAAGTCTTTGTTCCTTGCGGAAAAACATCTTCATTCCATTTAGTTGTTTCATAATTATCAAGCAATATATTTTTACTGACATTGTCTACTCTTCGGCAGGCTGAAAACAGGACAACTTTCGAACTTTCACTTGCTGCTTTGTGGACAATATTGACCCAAACTGGCAAGACCTGGGGCATGTGATGGCATGACACTGGTAACGAAAGACACGTGGGTGGAGTTCATGCGATGGCTGCCACGATCTGTGAGCGACTGACAGATTACTTCATGGCCCTGGCTTTGTTTTTAAGTGACCTTCCCCTCTAGGTTTACGAGTTAAAAGTGTGCAAACGAAGGTCGAGGAGAAACGAGGAGATCAGAGTGATCTGCATGAACAGATAAGTTAAAGGAGGCATTTATAACCCTGGAATCCGCATCTGTACCTCCTGGGGCTGCTCTTAGGAAATCGTTCACAGTCGCAGACATTTCGCAGTCAGCGGTGTAGAAACAAAGACGGGTGTTTCTGTCGACTTTTTTCGTAGATCGTGTTGAAATGTCATCATTGGCATGTCTTGCAAACGTACTGCGGTTGCGCGGCGCTTATCTTCTATTACCCGGAGTCAGCTTTGGCTGCTCACTGGAGGCTCCGAAAGGCTCGGCGTGCGGTTCTATCTTTGCATTAGTGGCAGCGGTCTCGGAGGTTCTCCGAGGTAAAACAGCGACGGATCCCAGACAGAAACCCAATCCACTGCAGCACAAAGTCAACCCCAACTCCTTCCCCTCTTTCAGCATACCCAGAAGTTATTGTCGTACATGATTTTGCGTTAGACCATAGCTCACGGATAAGTATGTATACAACGTAAATATAGGAATAAAGATATTAAAACGTGATATTGGCAACGGGCACGTGACGTTAAGACAGCAGTGCATGTTTCGCACTTTCTAAACGAACAAGCTGTTGTATGGCAATGGGAATATATCTGAGTAAGAAGCATGTCAGACTTTTTTTTAAAAGTAATGTCTGCGGAATCCCCAAATTACTAAGAAGCATCTGAGACTACACAAAACGTCAGATAGGGGTAAAACGTACTAGGTTACTTGTAAACATATGCAGCACGTTACGTCTCTGCTTTGTGACCGAGTAAAATTGTGACACAATACCCATTTTCTACAGAGGGAGGCGCTGTTATGCCTTAACTCGTATTAGTAATTAGTAGGCCGAAGTAGAGTACTGTATAATACAGGCCATGTATAATAAGATAATAAGAATCACATTGCTTATATATATATATATATATATATCCTATAAAAATTACATAAAATATATATGCCTGGCTAAGTAACTGTTTTCACTTTTAATTTCGATCATACCAATCCATACCATTCACCGTTCTTACACTGGCCTTTTCGAAGTAGCCATGATGTTATAATTCTGGGACCGAACTTTAATATCAAAACTCCCGTGCACGATTTATATTATTCTCTTCCTTACGCTCAAACAGCGCTTGGTTGCAGATGGTCGACATAAAAGCGGAGGATGAGAGGCGGACACTAGGACCTCCCCGGTCTCCCAGGCCGGCCGTAGCTTGGCGCTGCGCTGCGCTTCCTGCGCTCCCGAGCGGCGCTGCCTGTTACAAACTTGAAGGCAGCTGTCGGCTGCGCGTCATTCACTCTGCGAGCGTGAAGCTGAGATCGAGCGTCTGAAGCCTTAAGAGCGATGTTACCTTCACAGCCGTGCATGGTCAAAGAGATCTATGCATTTCGCATCTCTTAACTTACTATGAGAAGTAGTTATGCTTGCACGTTTTCCTTAATTATATTAGGTTTTACATTTTTTACTGCCCTCTGAGACGATTTATGAGCAGAAATCGATTACCTGGAATTTGAAACTGATTGGATTCCCGTGAATGTGTTTTTTTAATTTTTAATTTCGCCTACAGCAGTGACACGCGTTAAGCCAATGCTGTAACTTATTCTCCCGGGTGGATATCATGAAAGAAGCAGCCGCCGCTGCGGAGATGCCAGCATGCAAGGAGAGCCCGTCCATGCGGGACAGGAGGGAGAACGAAGTGAGATCCCGAGAAAGGATGGAAGGAGACCTGGATCGGCTCCGGACGCGGGAGAGACTGGAAGCGACGCTTGCGGGACTGGGGGAACTGGAGTACCTGAGACAGAGGCAGGAGTTGCTGGTCAGGAGCGCGTTAAGTCACCGGGAAATATCTGCGATTACCGGGGATGATAAAGTCAGCGCCGGTGCGCTGGAGGACAACTACTTGAGCTCAGAGGAGAAGCTCTTGGAGGAGAACATACAGTTGCTGAAACAGCAGTTGGTATGCAAGTTACGATTTGTCTGTTTTAAAACAGTGTATTGGAATTTTACAGAAACATTAAATAGTTCATGACGGCGTGACTTAAGCTGAAGCGACGTAGTTAATATTACTTAGAGTAATAAAGTTGGGGCCGTCAGCTTTTGGTGGGGAACACTGTTAAGATTCACAGCGACATGCGTACGAGAGCTGCCGTGTTGCGACACATTTTTCTGCTAGTTTGCTGGCATTATTTCCCCTTCATGATAGACATCACTCCAGAATAGGGGGTGTCTAATTAAAGACGCGCTAAATCTACATAAGAAGTGAAAGAAATGTGTTAGTGTTAAATATTAGCCGTCTTATATTTAGCCAGAACGGCTTTTAATCGGCACAAATTGATGCAGTCATACTTAGTGCTTAACGAAGCGAATAAATTATTTTGTGCTAATTTTCAGTTTGCAAGTTAATAGACCTTATCCGCATTAATCTAATGAACTTTCAACCCATGCGTGCAATCACAAGAAAAATGTAAACTTACTTTTTTTAAAGACGAGGTTAATGTATAAATTGATCACGGGGTTAAAAAAGATATGAAGGCTATTTAAATGGGATATTCCCAGTGTTTAAAACAACCCAGATAACCTAATCCTGGCAAAGAAGGGTGACCAGCTGACCGTTTGAGGCCCGCTGATGGGCTACAATGGAGGAGGCGATAGAAATGAACTTTTACAATCATCTCCTTCACCCCCTGCTGTTGTCAAAGGAACCTGGGCAGTTCCCGACAGCTTCTGTGGGATTAAACCCAAACCGGCACCAACACACGGGCGTTTGCTTGTTTGCTTGGCTTGCTTCTTATTTGAATAAGGAGTGAGAAACACATTTTTGTTTATCTCGGAGCTTTTGACATGTGAATGAATTGACTGGACCAGCTGACAATCAAACACCGTTTTTAAACGACTTAATCGAATGTAGAAATAGCGATGGTGTTCAGTATTGTTTCGTTTCACACTACGTTAAATAAGTAATGATCTTAACCCCTATCATAAATCACAGTGAGAAAGACAAATATAAGTAGGATACAGTGTTTTAAATTTGAATTGTTCTTGTATTCCACTAAAGTAAAATGAGTAGGTTTTAATCAATTGGGTGACTTAAATTCGGCAATGACAACTTGGTAGATGATGTGTTTGGATAAGGAAACAGACTCGTCCTTGTTCGTCACGAGCCCAGGTTATCAGCAGCACATGTGCATAATTCGATTCCTTTTGCAAATAAGCATAAGGCTGCTTTGCAAAATGGCACATTGTATAAAAATGGTGTCCACTGCGCTAGCACGCGCTGAGCCCAGGGTGCATTAATCACCCCACTGCCTCCTGTCAAGAGCCCGTTTTTATGGTCTGGCTGTTCACTGCTGAGGGAACCGGCTCCCTGTCCCGTATGACTGAATGCGTCAGTGTTGCAGTACTGGCCTTGTGTACAAACCAGCCGTCGAGATGGGGGGGATTCTAGTGGCCGGGAGTACGGCTTTGCCATTGTCATTTTTTCTCAGCTCCTCCATTGAGAGGGATATATCTCCATTGTTCTTCCTCCTCAGGCCCACTCCTGTCTGGAATGCAGGACAAGGTCTGGCTGTTGTCATATGTGCCCTGTAACACGTTGCCTGCACGCTCTCTGACTCCATTGACCCTGCCTCAGCTGACAGACCTATACACCAGCCCCCTGTCTCCCCCCGTCTAAAATTGGCAACATATTTGTGACTGGATCGCATTAATTTAAGATATAGAATTTTTAAAAACGAAACATGCATTTAAAACTTAAGTATTGTATTATTTCTTTACTTTGTTCCACTCTTTAATTGGGACTCTAATACGTTGCAAAAGATATTGGATGTCGTAAATTACGAAACGAGGTATTTGTCACGGCTTACACTGATAAGAAGCAGCATATGGGAATTCCTATGTATTGGTAATTAATGTAATTTGGTGCTAAATCTTTAAATAGACTGCTGTGAGCAGAATGCCCTGACCTCTTGCTTTTGTTTAGTGTTTTTCTACCTCAGACATGCATCTAAAATTAGACGGTTAAATGAAATAAAAAGGCAGTGGCGATTTTCCACTAATTGCTTACAGATTGTAGGATTTAAGTTTCTTTCAAATGCTTCATACAATATGCTCCATTTGGAAAATGCATTACTTGAGAATTAGCTGATACTATCAAAAGCCCTTGGAGAATGACTGTAGTTTCCTTTTTGTTCCCCCCCCAAAGAATTGTTTGAGACGTAGGGATGCTGGGCTGATCAGTCAACTGCAGGAACTGGACAGACAAATCAGTGACCTCCGATTGGACAGCGAGAAGGTGTCACATGACCACGTGGAGACTGACAGCCGGCCAAGCTCAGGTGAGCATGTGACACTTGGAAAGTTTGAACCCAGAGGAAAGTAGGTTTCTCTGACCTCTGCGGTCAGAAAGCAAGAAGATTCATTAAGGCGATTTGCCAGAGTCACTGTACTGCATATAATATGCCATGGTCTAGATCAGAACTCTTCAAATCTGGACCTCAATTCCAAATCCAGGCCTTGTTTTCAGTTCTCCCAGGTTGTTAGTTTAATAATTACTGATTCTGATTGGTCAGAGGCTTCACACCAGGTTCACAGGTAAAGGAAGGCTGGAAAACCAACAGTGCTCGGACCTCGAGGACCGTGATTTGAATAGCCCTGGTCTAGATCATTGTTATGGAGTTTGGTTCACTGCAGGTAATGTAATGGCACTAGTTGATTAATTAGTAACATTGTTACCAGATTTTGGAGGAAATTGGGATCTTTTAGGGAGTTAAGCAGCTGTTGTTGAATGTATAAAGCACAAAATTTTTACCTAAGGAGCATTCCATAGACTACAGATCTCTGCAACACCATATATTTGCAAACTTTTATCATTGAACCTTGTACTTGAATTATTTTTATCAAATGACAGTTGGTCATGAGTGAAACTAGATCATCTCAGATGTACAGTATTTATTACCAGTATTTATAAATTTATAAATAACACTCTAGGTGGCTGATTATACAAATGGGTGTTTGCTTTTGGAGAAATCTTAAAGGAACTCTGAGCTCTTTATAGTTAGTGCTGATGTCTTACGTTTTGTAAAACTGAATGTTCTGAATGTTCATACATGCTATAGATGGTTGCAGCTAAGACCAGTGCTTAACGTATCAAGGTTATACAGATCTGGTCGATTTACAGCTCACGGTATTTAAAATAACCTTGGACACAATTATACTCCTCTCCCCTGCTCATCAGCTTCCTAATAGGATTCATGACCATTAAGAAATGACACGTCTCAGCCAAATGAGGTGGTGCTTTGGTGTCAGGATGGTGTTTGGTTGTTGCTGTTCTTTCTTTTTGATTTTCTCTTTTGATGGTATGAGGTCTTTCCTTGCATTTCCACACCATACATACTCAGACTTACTCCTAACGACAGACGCACCTATTTTTGATGTATGTTTGACAGCATTGCCATTACGTTTTATAGAAGTATTAAGTAAATTTACAAGCTGCGGTTCACTTTTAAGTTTTAACCGGAGTCTCTTGTTGAAGATCTTGGTGTTTTGGTTGGCATAGCAGTAACCGCATCATGCTCAGAAGACGGTCTCCATGGCTCAGATCATATTTTATTCTGAGATCGTCCTCCTCATAGAAGATTAATTGGCTTGTATTATAGAACCGTATGACTTCTGTCACCTTCTCAGAAAAACTCATTTGAACCCTAATCTTTTGACACCTGGGCTCATGTAAAAACAATGCACCCCCCACCCCCCCCCTCCGTTCTCGCCAGGCTTTTACGAGCTGAGTGATGGGGCTTCTGGGTCTCTGTCCAACTCATCCAACTCGGTCTTCAGCGAATGTTTGTCCAGCTGCCAGTCGAGCAGCTGCTTCTGCAGCCCCCTGGAATCTTCCCTGAGTGTCTCGGAGGGACGGCCCAAGTCTGCAGGTGAGTTTGTCCGCCATAGCATGGGAACGCCCCCACCATGGAATGTTCCCGTTGTAGTCTTGTGTGGCCTGTGTGGTTGGGGACCCTCACCCTCCAACAATTTGTAAGCAATCCATCCACTGCTTGACAGTCTCAAAGCATGGCTGCTGTTAGCAAGCCCATCACCCTACACCCAACCCCAAGCTCGAGTGCTGCAAGCGTCTGGTGCAGCACAGCTGTGGGGTGGGGTGGGGTGGGGGGGGGGAGTATCATACCACAAGCCAATTTATTCCCTTGGCCATGTAATTTTGTTAGGGCCTGGGATTTTTAAAAGTGTGGATTTATTGTCAAATAAAGACTCTCAAACTGCAAACAGAAGAACACTGTTCCATGGCCTAGCAAATGACAGCCACACAAATGCTGGTAGCCTTTTTAAAGCAGTGAACCATGGATGTTTAACATTCCTGGCAACTGCATAGTCCCATCCCTGCATTCATTCTGCCATCCTTAGATTTTTATGCTGCAGTGAAAGACCGTTGCTGCTCTTGTTGGGTCCACAAATGCATGGATGCATGCAAAGTAAATCTGAGCCGATGAGAGATTTGAATGACTACTAACATTTAAGTTATTATATTTAGCAAACATACTAAATGTGTCGGTAGTTCCCCAATTGCAATAGTATGTGTGAATAAATATTTAAATGGGTTTTTAACATTAACTGCACCTTTTTCCTCATTATTTAGGACTTATGGATTTGTTTTTTTCCCTTCAGTATTTAAAAAAGCTTGCTCTTGCTGAAGCTTTGTCCTAACTAAGGATTTCTGCCGTGTTGCAGATGGCTTGATGGAATGCGTGGAATGCGAAGGCCAGTGTGACGACCAGAGTTCCGTGGTGGCCAGTAGGTCCTGCTCTGTTTCCTACCCACCTTCCTCCGACAGCACCTCCGACAACCAGTCCAAGTACCACTGCGACCTGGTGGCCAAGAACGGGAGTGACGTGTACCGCTATCCCAGCCCTCTTCACGCCGTGGCCGTACAAAGCCCCATGTTCTTCCAGTCTCTCATAAACCACTTGAAGGAAGAGAGTGTCCCGCCGAAAGGTGGCGAGCCGTTGAGCGACGCCTTAAAACCTGAGCAGCCTTTGGTGTCACAGGGTACCTCTTGGCCTGCCTCCTATGGAGCCACCAACAAAAGACTGGATAATTACATCTTCAGCTTACTCCAGCGGCGGACCCAGCCCGTGAGGACCAGTAAGCCACGCACGAGCATAAACACAGACCCCTCCAAGAGCATCCTGAGGCAAGCCAGCCTCTGTGTGCGGCAGGCCGCTGGCCCGTCGCAAGGAAAAACTCCTGACCCCAAAACAACCTGGCAGGGAAGTGTGCACCCCGGTTCTGTGAACAGTGTGGATATCGGCGCAGGGTCTCCTCTGAAACAATGGGCGGTGGAAACCCGGGCTGAAGTTCCGGAGAATGGAAAGTGTCACATCTCGGGCCTACCGCCTAATGAACACTTGACCAATGGCAATGGTGACGTTCATGCGAACAGCCTCTCAAAAAAGAAGGCTATAAATAAAGGCCCTTCGTTAAGCGCAAAGAACTACCATGAGCCAAGTAGCACTCATGCGGTTTCCTCGCCTAAAGACAACCAGTACGCTTACCTTCTGTCACATGAGGACAGTAAAGCCCCGCAGACGGTGAAGATGTGCACTCCAAAGAAATGCACCAAATCCCCCCCGGCTGTGTCGTCTGCTCCAGAAGAGCGACCCGCTCTAGAACTAGTAAGCTTAGGCTCTTCATCTCAGAGCCAGGATGAAGGTGCGCAGCTGGTCAGCGCTCAGTACATACCTGGCCACAAGCAGACGGTGAAACTCCGCAAGGGGGGGAAGAACGTAAAGGTCGTCAAGGTGAAGAGTGCCTCGCTGAAATCCAGGACGCACGCCGATCCGCTTCCCGAGGCGGGACGGGAGAAGCAGAGGACGGGGCCAAAGAAGTGCCGCTTCCCAGAGGATGTATCCAACCCTCCGAGATCCTCTAAGAAGACGGCCTCCTCTCGGATGAAGAGGATCCCAGCCTCGATCCCAGAGGGCCGCATAGCGGACAAACACCCACAACCGACTGCAGGAAGACAACCTGTGACCAAGCACCATACACATGGCCGTGACGCGGTGCTGGCAAAGCCCAAGTACAAAAGGAGCGACTACCGAAGGCTGAAGTCTATAACGGAGATACCTTATGAGGAAGCCATAAGGAGGGCGCGACGGCGGCAGAAGCGGGCCATTTTGGGCCACGTCCCCGCTGTGTACCTGCCACCCGAGGTGCAGTACCCCAGCCCGTACTCGTACGTAGGCAGCGACTCGGAATATTCGGCGGAATGTGCCAGTTTATTCCATTCCACGATTCTGGACACGAGTGAGGATGAACGCAGCAACTACACCACCAACTGCTTTGGAGACAGCGAGTCTAGCCTCAGCGAGGTGGACTTTGTGGGGGAGAGTACAACGACCAGTGACTCGGAGGAGAGTGGGGGCATGAACTGGCCTCAGTTCGGCCAAGCCGCCGGACCCATTCTTGGCCAGGAGATGACTGCGGCCCAGGCTAAGGCTTTTGTCAAAATAAAGGCATCCCACAATCTAAAGAGGAAGATCCTCCGCTTTCGATCTGGGTCTTTGAAACTGATGACTACCGTATGAAAAACCAGGAGCCAATGAAATTGGTTCATCTCCTCTCCACAAGTGCCTTGGCTGTTTTAGGCTCATTGCGTGTAACTGTCCCAGCGACTGTTAATAGAAATCAAACAGTGATACAATGATTTACAAATTGTATCTGTAACCTCCTTAAACCTGCACTTTCTAGATAAAATCATACAGTTTGCGCACTGTACAAATAGTCAGTGTTGCCCAGTTATTGTATGAAGCCATTTTTAAATATTTATTATTGACGGTACGTTTATTATTGGTGGTGTTCTTGGTGCCCTTTTTATGTAAATGTGTCATTGACTATGGTTTACTTTGCTAAAAAATATTTAAACTTAATATATTTTAATTAGTCCAACATCAAATGAGGAAGTAGCTACAAATTATCAATGCAGATCTTTAAGGGGGGGAGGGGCCGCCCTTTGAAAAGACGCAGTCTGTTTCCGAATTGAGTCTTGGGACAAACTTAAAGACCATTGCTGATATCATGGTGCTTTTTTTATTATTTGTGCACATAATGTATGCATGACCAACTGCTTTATCCTCCAGTTTTCTATTGATGCCAAATAGCTGTAAATAGCTTTTTTTTTGTATATAGATCCTTGTATGTATTCTGTTAATGCTGGTGCGCTACTTTTTTTGCTGAAATAAATGTCTGATTAAAAACATTCCTTTTTCTTCTTCGTTAAGTGGAATTGACTTTTGGTTTAGAGGAATTATTTTTTTGGAAATATGTCATCACCTGACATGATTTACAGGACTGTCTCTATTCCTCCCCGATACTCGTTCTACTTTTTATTTAATTTAATTTATTTTTAAATAATGATTATTGCCAGTCTCTGAAGTGACTCATTACCTCTGCTCTATTGGCAAAGGTTGTCTGGAATTGTCATTGCGGTGTCTGCATTCATTATGCTTTGTGGATGTTTCAAAAGAACAGCGCGTACCATGAAGAATAAAGCCAGAGGTAGACTTTGGAAGATGTTTGTCATAGATGACTTTTGTTAAAGCGAACGCAGTCAAACTTGGTGGGGACCCAGGAGAGCATTAAGATCTAGATTTTAAGGTACTATCATTATACCTGTGACCTTGCGCTTTTCTGCTCATCCTTAAACCTTTTAATGAAAATCCTCATAATATCTGCATATAGCTGCAGCATAAGCGGCTTTATACAGTTACTGGGTCACAGGAAAAAAAAAACACTGTAGAAGGTTTAGTGTTTAAGAAGCAAAGTTTGAAATTTGCCTGTAGACTAAGCTTTAAGTGTGGAGTGCTTATGTATAAGTGCATTGCAGTTACCATTTCTGTTGTGCAGATTTCTATAAAACTTCTATAAAATATTTAATCTGACCCACTGGGGTTGCATTGTTCCCTCACACTAGAGGGAAAGGGGGTTTGAATCCTGCCCCCCATCTGTGTTTTGATTGCATGGTCTCCCCATGTTATATGGCTCTCAGCCCGGTTCTCTGCTGTCCTCTCGCAGTTCAAAAACATCTTTTAAAATTTGCTCACCTAACCTTTGTGCCTTGCTAGGACTAGCATGATGTGTGGAATTTTCCACTGCACTGCGCACTGCGCACTGGGCTTCCTGGTATAAACATCGGGTCCACTCATTTCTTATTAAAAAAAAAACAACGAGATGACCAATGTGCTTCTGTATGACATGCTGATGTGGCGCCAAGAGTTAGTATGAATAATCTATAGCATATGAATCTTTTGATGCATTGTATTCCCTATGTTTTGCTATATAGTGCAAATTCAGATCATCTCTAGAACTGCAAGTTTAGAATTTTCCTTATTGTGGCGCTTTATAGCCGACTCTCTTCAGAGAATTTCAGGAGAATTTCAGGAAAGCTGGCTGCATAGTTGTGGGGGCTGCTATTGAGAAGTCATTTATGACTCCAGTCTCATTCCTGAAGGATGAATCCTTGGTCCAGATGTTTCTTTGTATTTGTTAGCATGGAAACGCATAAAGCTTCCACATCCAAGTACACTATCTCCACAGAGGTTTCCAGAAGAAGACCGAGCGGCAAGAACATTTCCGTACCAAAATTCCATCTCGATAGCTTATGTTCTGCGATTGAACATTATCTACATCTCAAAGAATGTCTGGTCTTAATAGAATGAAGTTTATACACGGGAAAGTGTGTATTATTTATACATACAAATAGTAATACACAATTCCCTACAAAATGCAAAAACAGGCTGAGGTTAATTGGAGTTACCAAATTGCCTGTAGGTGTGCATGCATGAGTGGATGGTGTGTGAGTGACTGCCCTGCGGTGGACTGGTGCCCCACCCCTGCCTTGTGCCTATAGCCTCCCGACCTCCTCCCACCCTGAATACGACAAGCGGTCACAGAAAATGGATGGATGGATGGAATTTTTACCAGTTAACCTTTTTCTTTGTTCAAGGGAGTGTATTTTATACATGTGGATATGTGCGTACCCTCAGTGGCCAGTGTATTAGGTACACCTGCCTACTAATGCCTGCAGCCTATTATTCCAAACAGCCAATCATATGGTGGGATCTGAATACATACAGCATTTAGACAGAGTCAAGAAGTACATTTACCATTCGATTAAGCCTTAAAAAAATCGATTTTAAAAGTTGTGTGATTGTTGGTGCGACACACGGTGATTCCAGCATCACCGAAACAACCACCATCCTGGCATCTTCGCAGACTACAGTGTGATGAACAAAACACATCCAGTCATCAGTCATTCTGTGAGTGATAACAGATCGTGAATGAGTGAATCCAGAGGACGATAGGCAGAATTATAGCAAACACAAAAATAGCAGCTCACTACAACAGCCGTGCGCAGAAAGGCTTCTCTGAATACAAACCCTCAGGTGGTTCTGCAGGCCAATGTGGGTCCTGCCTGGTGCTATGTAGGTGAGCATAACTGGCCATTGAACGTAAATTCTAAAGCAGACACCGGAATATTCCATTTCTCCAGTGACATCGGGTGAGATTCCCGAAGTCTTCTTAATGCCAAGTCGTTGGTAAGTTCTGTGTTTTAACATAGAATTAGAGAACAACATAGCATTATGAAGGCTTCAGGGAACTTACCCCTGGCTATGTTGCTGGTTCTGTAATACTGGAAAGCTTTTGTTCCCTATTCCTCCTTTCAAGAGGCCATAAAAATGTCCTAAACCCAGTAATTAATGGAAAATTGAAACCATATTTTTATTTACTTTGATGTTCTCTATTAAAATATTTTACATTGCTTGTTGATATTTTTTTCCGTTTGATAAATTGGTTCTGTTGATTCATTTATGAAAACACTGCCTAGAAAAAGCCCTAATAGAAATTGTATGACCCAACTCGATATATTCTGACTTGCTGGTCCATATATGGATGCTGGAACCTTAAAATGCTTTTCCTCACGTGCCCCTGTAAAGATGATAATGTGGTCCGGGGTCAGATTTTGGTCATGAAAACATTCTTAGTTTTAGTATCATAATTCTGCCATAATTCTATTTTCTGAATGTTTGGTGCTGACAAACTTACATGGTGACTAAAACGTTATATATGTTGCTAATTCTGCACAATGTTCCAAGGAAATGTTTTTCCAAAAGTGGGAGAACATTTTCAGATTTTTTTTTTACTGGGAACAAGTAATCTGATGCATTTAACTTTTTTCGATACTGTTTTTTAAAGTGCTGGTAGAGACATTGTTTGACACTTTGATAACAGACTCAAGAAAACTCCCAAAGTTCTGGGAACGTTTGCTGTATATATAGAGTTCTGCTGGAACACTGCCGTCAGCAGCTTCCTGTGTTACACAGAAGATACTTGTAACCAACCTACTTGTCTCCTAAATTCCTGAATTTCCCCAAACATGAGCACAATTCGCACAGTGTTTTTGTATTTGTTTCCAAACATAATGGTATATTTATTTTGTATTCGTGTTTGTCTCCCTTGTGCTCAGGGCTCCCTGGGATAAGCTTCAGGTTCACCGTGCCGTTGTTCCGGATAAGCTTAAGAATGATGGCTGCACCCCGGACGGTATTCTGGTCCATGCAGATAAGTCTATCTATGCTTCACCCCAAAACTTCTCATCACCTTCATCAAGGGGACATCAGACTCTGTGAGGTCATCTTTTAGCATTGGGAAGCCTAGGATTGCGGTGTCCTTATATACAGTGTGCGGGGGATCTACCTGGGCTCATAGCACTGTTTGTGGAGATACTGGTCCAGCCGGTGGTCATCACTCAACTGTTAAACCCCTTCCCAGAGGTAACGAAGCTCAGGCACAACACTACACTACACTTTGTTTCGCATTGCCTGCAGTTTATACCGGTTTATGGCTGAAATCCAGTTCAAAGCCTTGTTTCTGGCACATAGAGCTGCTTATCCTGCCGGCGTGCTGCCTCTTATCCCGAGTGCCCATTGTCTTGTGTCCTGTACTCCCTGGCATTCGCTTCACACCCTAATGCTGTACCGTCACGTTGTCGCACGATGGACGGATTCGCTGACTGCAGCTTCAGGTCTTCACCGCCTTCTGCACCTAATCAAGGTGGGATGATGCTCGTCCTGCCAGGCTATCAGAATTTCTATCATTCCAGATGGTTAAATGCCTCTTCAGACTGGACTTCAGCCCCACATCGCAAACCGCTTTGTTTCACTGCCTTCAGCAGTGACCCTCTTATGTGTTTCTCTCAGATAAACGCTTATAAAATGCCTAACGATTGTTGTCTCTGCAGATGGTCTGCGTTTCATTACCACAGCTCACTGTTTTTGTACGTACTGACCTGTGCGTCATGTCAGGTCAATCCATCTCCTGTCAGTTGTCGGCCAACAGCTTAGACACAGCCTGTCCAACTGAAAATAACATCACTTCAATCTCTCTCCCACACCCCCCCACTCCTCTTTTTTTTTACCACTGTAATGTCAGCGAAACGGGCAGTTCCAAGTCATTTCCCACTCTGACCAGGTACAGATGTGAAAGTAATTTGGAGTAAGTTGTCTCGTTCGGCCTGACTTCCTTCTCTTTCTCTCTTCTTCTTTGGTTTCTGCACCGATGCGGCAGATCGGCAGAAGGACACATGGCAGCACAGAATGCGCCGCATGTTCGAACGGAGGTGCGCTGCTGTGTCCGTTGTGTCTTCTCTGTTAAAAAGAGCCCTGTCTCTGCCCTGAAAGGTGCCGTAAGGAGCACTGCAGTCTAATGCACTGCATACGGCGCCGTAAGGAGCACTGTCGTCTATCGCACTGCATGTCCAGTTCTTTAGCTAACACAGCATTTGTTATGAGACATTGGCTTTTTTAGGGAGTCTTTGTGAAGTAGGAGGTTTGAGCCAGTGGTCGTTATGTTCTAACCTAGTTCCTCACCAGACATGTGACTCCCCTCATTCCCTCCCCACCCCCCCCTCACCCCCCAGAAGGGTCAATTTGTTTTTTTTGGTTTTCATGCTGGGAGAGGTTAAACTGGGCTAGACTGGGGAACTCAGATAGTATCAGATAGCCAGTGGGAAACCTATGTGGTTTCCTATAAAAGTATGAAAAGGCAGGGTGATTATAATATAATAATGAATATATTTAATGTGTAAGATTGTTGGATTAATTGTACTCTTTTTCTCAATGTGTATGTATTTTTAATTTCTGAGGATATTGACAGTCAACACCCTCCATCTCAGGCAGCAACAAGGAGATGAATGGAAGGCATGTGCATAAATGGAGCTGTGGTTCGAGGACGTTACACAGCGGAACATAATAGATGCGCTGATCTGAATGGAAAGGCCTTTGAGATCGAAGTCTACGTGTGCAAGTCAACATTTAGACTTACTTGCTTTAGACTGGGAATCAGAAGTAAAAGATGAAAAAGCACTGTGGAAACTTCTCTGTAATTCTATTGATATTTTAAATGATCTGTGACAATTACTGTACACAGTTACTAGTTACTGGTTTTTCATTAAAATAAATTTGATGTAGAGTTGTTAATGCGTGCAGGGTATTTATTGCGCAATAATCAAAGTGTCTCGTTTGAGTTAAATTGTTTTCATTGTGACCGGAATGTATCTAGATTATATCTAGAATGTAAGTCTACAGCCCGAAAATGTAATGAGATTTGTTAGGCTGTGGTGGGGACCCATTTTTTCTGCGTTGGAGGTGTTTTTTAGCCCAGGAAAATATCTAGCATGATATATTGGGAAGCCCGGGGGCCATGTTTTGGCTAATGGACCCAGCTGTTTGCAATGCCCGGCATATATCAGGCAACACTGAGTCAGGGAGGGGGGGTCACCTCTGCCTTTGGGGGCCAGGGTGGGTTACTGGTTCCTATTTACAGACTGCCAAAAAGTCATTGAGAGGCCCTGAGTGGATGATGAGCATTTTTTGGGCACTTGAACCCGGTTCCCCTCATTTGCTGGCAGTGGGGAGGTGGTATGAGCAGTGGGGATAGTTGACTGTGAGTGTGAGTTGATTGTGAGTGATTGTGTTTGCCCACTCAGGACAATGAAGGTGTATCTACAAAGCGATACCAGACATTGTATAGATTCTGCGCTTCTCTCAAATGAGTGAGGATGCTAGTCGGATCGGCTTTGCAAAACGTACTGAAGTAAACACCTCCCCTGGTTCATCAAGAAAATGATTATTTGAATCCCTTAGCATGTTCTCTGTAGTGGGGTCATCCTAAGTTCACAAACAAAAGCCTCAAGTACGTCAGCCAGATGACTAATTCGGTCTTGTGGGATCATCATCACATTTTCCATTCAAGTTACACATAATTAACCTCAAAACCCTGATATACGTAATGGCGGTGAATGCTTCTTGTTCTGAGAGAGGTATTCCTCTACATATTTTCTCACCGCAATAATGCCTTTCTCTTGGAAACCATTTTAGGAATTTCATCCCACCTTGCATTGTACATAAATCACAGCAGACATTAAAGAATTGTTTCTTTTACTGACAGAAAGTCTGATGTGACCTATTTTAACTATGATTTAACTGCAAAAATACTGTGCTTAAGGAAGAGCAAATGTTTGGGCCATTTTATTAGCTGCTGAACAATGAGTGATTTAGAGAACACAGCAGTCCTTAAGAGCTTCCTGTTGCTGTGAAATGGTCTGTAAGCTCTTAACCAGGCCCTTGTCCCCTGCCGTAGCATGAGAGATTAGACCCTCAGCAGTTTTGGTCAGTTGCCGGGGTTATATTCAACCCCCTCAGCTCTCAAGGTCAAAGCTCGCCGCTTGAAGCCACTCCAGGGCCACACTCACGATGAGGACGCCGGGGTATGTGTGGCATCCAGTCTATGTTGATTTAGCCATGGTCTGTGGCAGCTCTCCCGAGGCCAATGAATTTCAGGCTCTTCACGGAGATGAAGCAGAAGGCTTCGAAATGAGGCCTGCTCACAGCCTGCTGAGGCCAGGTGGGCAAACCTAATACCTGAACAACTGCTTGGACATACTTCCCCGAAACTCCCTGGGGGTCACACTCCTCCCCCCAACCCCCCCACATGCTAAGAGCTTTTTGCAGACGTAAAGCAGTCAGCGAAGGGAAGATGAGAAGAAGCTGAGATGTTTTCCCAGATAGACCTACGAACCAGATGGCAAGTAAACAGTCCCGCCATGGCTGTTTGTCTGCAGCAGGAGCTGTTTGGGTAATGATCTGAGGAGGATCTCTGGCCTGTCTGCCGCTTCCTGTTGCCCGGCTGGCTTGACCGAAGGTCACAGACGGAGGGATGGAGGTGTCCGGCCCAGACCCTCAGGGATTGCCAGTGCTGATTGTGAGCTTGCTGGTACAGTGGGCCCTGGCTTCTGCAGAGTATATTCATAAATCTGGTACTGCTGTTTTAAAATGACTGTTGTCTTACTAGTATGCCGCATACAAATAAACAGACCAATTAACCCTGAAATTCTGCGGAATCAAATGTGTGCAGACATCTGACATTTCAAACATGCTTTTTGAGTGTTTTCTGTTCAGAACCATTGGCCAGTTTACACAATGGATGTTACTGAGCGACTGAAGACTGCTGTTGATTGAAAACCAACATTCCTCTGGTTAAGGGATTCAAATGTGCACTGTCTGCTCATAAAGATTAAGTAACTTTTATCAAATGTGTGAGAAGCATTAAACATAAATACTATTTATCTATTTTCTTATCACTTACCCAGTGCAAGGTCATGAATTTAAAAAAAAAAAAAACGGAAGAAGGAAAAGCAGGCTTATCTGTCTTTCACAGAAGCTGCCATCAAGTAGCAATTGAGTGTCTGATTTGCTAATTTACAGGAAAATACAGTTCTTAATCCAAAATTAACCAAAACCCCTACAAAATGAGTTTTCCATCAGGATTTTATCATGCGGTTGTTTTGTGGTTCTCTTTTTGTGACATTCCAGCTTCTGTGTTTATTGCGTTTGCTTATACGTGGTGAGCCAAGATCTTCTAAAAAGTCTATTATTAAATTACCAGATGTTCCCAGGCCTTAATCTGAAATGAAACCATTGCAGTCATCAGTCGGCACGTCCTAAGCTCACCGCTGATCCCAACGCCAGGCCGCCGACGAGGGCGACTCCGGGGGGAATGGTACTGTCGATTATTTCTGGAACGTTTCTTGTTTCCCTAGGAGCATTTTCTCATCTGTCATCAAAAAGCGTGGAGTTTGCTTAAGAGCGGTCGGCCTCGGTCGCTTACCCAGCCCAGAGTTTGTGTGGCCATTAATCAATAAAGCCTCTATACCACTAAAGCTGATTTGTGAAACTCCAGTGTCAGCTGCCACCGTCCGGAACACACTGACCATGTTTGCTGCATACGGTCAGTGTGTCGGAAAAATGACCGCGCCTTGGCATCTTTGCGCTCTTGCAGGCTGCAATTATAGTTTTTATGGCGGGGGGGGGAATGATATAATTTATAAAATGGGATCATGGTTTTTTCCTCAAAAGGCTGCCGTGTTGCTGCGTGTGCTGTAATAGGCATATCTGTGGTCTGTTGAGTAGTTAAAAAGATAACATTACACCAGGAGACGTTTCCTTGCTTCATTACATTCTATTGGTTTACCTTGGTGTTAATTATTTGTGCACAGCATTGACTGCTTATCTTAACTAGCATTACGATTGAACCGATCATTCACTAGTTGGGAAAAGAACTGAACTTCCTTCCAGCCGTATATCTGTCTCCCTAATCGCTTATCCAGCACAAGGTGGGGGTGTGTCTGGGGTCTCTCCTGGGAAGCACAGGGCGTTATGCTGGGGTACTCTGGACGAGACACCAGTCCATCTCAGGATGGTCTCTAGCAAATTAAACAGGCAGAATGAGCTGATGTTGATGATGCTTTTAGGTGCTGCTGAAGTCGGGGAATTGCAGGGCAGGGCAGGCACAAAATAGCACTCAATCCATGCAGCTCAATCAATCAGTCACGCTTCATGTCACATGGCCCCGCCCTCCTCCCCAAGGATGGTAATTGCTTTTTCCACGGCAAAATGAAACAATCACCATAATAAGTCAAACTCCCGACTGCTCTATAATATCCATGCGTGCCTGAGAGTTGATGCATTCTGGACTTTAAATAAATAGGGCAGGCCATAGGCAGACAATGGGATAAGAGTAGAGTACAGTAAAGCAGAGTAGGGTAGAGCTTTATTGTAATTGTATGGAAGTCTGTAAAGCGCTTATTACTCTGAGCTCAAAATAACGCCTGAGCTGGCAGAACTCACAGAATCTTTATATTATTGTTTTACTTACAAATGAACTCAATTTTTAGCGCACAGGGTGTCACGCTGGCACACGACGAGGGCTTTCCCACTTGCTTTATTTACTTCAGACGCTTTTACTGAAATATCTTCTGTAGCCAGAGGCAGAATGTTCAGGTTTAAAAATGACAAATCCAGCCTAAGGTTTTGTTTCAATCAACCAGTTGAGTATAAAGAGTCACTTTCACAGCTGAGTACTCAACTGCTTGGTTGAAACCAAATCTTGGCCTGGATTTGTGCTTTCTGAGCACTTTCCAACCCTGTCTATAGTTTTGCCGCAGCTGTATATTTCGCAGGACCAGCTGGGGCTAATCTAGGGTTCAACAGCGAACTTCCCTCTGGGATCTCATGCCTTTTAGCACTGTGGTGCTGTTTCAGTGCCTCCGACTCGCAGCTCGCTGGGCTGGATTCAATCTTCTCTGCTATCTTTTACCTTCCAGCTCCTAGGTGACAGTTCCATCAGCCTGTATGGCCTGTATCTGCTGACATGCTGGGGATGCGGGGGGGGGGGGGGGGGGGAGATGCTGGCATCACAATGAGTAACGAGGCTGGTCAGAGGAATAGAGGCTGCGGCAGCTACGGCCCTGGGGATAGTACCAGCCAGGCATGTTTTATTCATGGCCATTAATTCTCCACCCTCTCTCCCACCAGGTTCAGACCCTCATCTGCAAATATATGTGTTTCCAATCAGTGCCTGGCTGGCAGCCCTGTGCCTAGGCCCCTGCTAACCCACAAAAATCCCTTGATTATGATGTCTGTGAAGACCTTGAGAAGCCTGTCCCATATGGCCAGTTGCTTGATTACTCCCGGGAGTGGGGTGGAGCCCATCCCAAACACTGACCCGCCTCGTCATTCCCGGGAATGGGGTGGAGCCCATCCCAAACACTGACCCGCCTTGTCATTCCCGGGAATGGGGCGGAGCCCATCCTGAACACTGACCCGCCTTGTCATTCCCGGGAATGGGGCGGAGCCCATCCCAAACACTGACCCGCCTCGTCATTCCCTGGAATGGGGCGGAGCCCATCCCGTACAATGACCCGCCTCATCATTCCCAGGAG
>JAODKF010000030.1:4683945-4694371 GCA_026779585.1 Mormyrus proboscirostris | reverse complement strand
CCCCCCCCAGGAAATCACTTCCCCCGTTTTCAAACTGGAACCCAACAAATCTCCCCTCATGCGTCTGTCATAAGAAATGACATGGCATGTCAGCCAGATGTCATCTGCCTCTGGTAAGGATGATGGGTAAATAGGCAGAGATGGGCATCCCCCTCTCTTATTCATCGTCTGACGGGGAGTTCTCGCCGAGATTCAGACGAATGCCGTATTGTTTCGACGTCATTGTGTCTGTGGAGCGGCAGTGGGTTCAATGTTTGCCGCGCCCCAAATGGCCCACACAAAGAGCTTCATGTGCACGTCAATCAGCGGTGCCCTAAACGCCAGCGCTCTGCCGTGGTCCATATGTCTCAGCACACGGCCAGACCTGGAGGTCAAGTTCCAGTCCTCTGCCAGTTATGACGATTGACACGCATAAGCTGTGTAGTGCAGAATTTGCATGTCAGCTAACTTTAAATCCAAGCACTTTAGACAGGTAATAATATTTAGATGTGTTTAAGCTGCCTCCAATTTAACTATTTAGTGATGCTATTTTGTACACTGTTAGAATATAACCTTCATGTCTTTCAATACAGACAAAATAGACAATGGTTCTTGATCACTTGAGAGTGTCTGCCACTATTGGATGGGTCGATGACTTCAGGTGTCATCAAGACTAATTATTTGAATGACTCATTTGGCTTCAGTTAATTACAGATAATTGGTGAGAAGGAAACATACTACTCAGCTTGTTTTTATAATCACCAGCCCGAGACGTGTAAGATTTACGCCGGGACCTTTTATGTCGTAAAAGGCATATTTCCTGTGGGGAGCCCCCGCCTGGAGTCAGGGAATGATAAGGGGGCTGGGGGCACAGAACGAGGGCACGGGAACGAGAAACGCATGACTGATGTCTGCTCTTCTTTTTAATCATGCGTTCAGTGGTATAGTTCCATCGCATTACGTAGCGCTGGATTTTCCATCATTGACATTTGGTTCAGAAACAAATGTCAGCATCAAACGAAAATTGAAATGTTCTTTTGACTTTTTTTCCCACTATGACCACAATTTGACCCAAGACCTGAATGTTCATCCCCACGAAGGCTGTAGAAGTATAGGCAGTCCTAGGGTTACAAATGTCTTACCTACGGAAAACTCATACGAACGGACTGTATTAATTCTATTATATTAAAAATTTGAGTTAAATACAATGGTTCGTAATAACGAACGCACACATTACTTTGTGACACTCATGAAAACATTGGTTAGCTTCAGTAGTTTGTTTGCTGGAGGTACAGTACAGTACCATATGTAAGTACTTTTATTATTATGCACTGCATTATTATTTTTTAAACTTGTTCATAACC
This sequence comes from Mormyrus proboscirostris, assembly GCA_026779585.1. NCBI lineage: Eukaryota > Metazoa > Chordata > Actinopteri > Osteoglossiformes > Mormyridae > Mormyrus > Mormyrus proboscirostris. Next base: position 4,693,028 of record JAODKF010000030.1, on the reverse strand, counting down.
ACCGCCATGAACATTACGCGTTTCTCGTAGGTTAGTACCGTTTCAATGACACTGAAGAAAGATCACGGCGGATACTGTACTGTGACCTGGCCCTGCGGCCTGCCCACAGCATTTGCATGCTTTGTTCACTAGGGCTATAAATAAAGTTGATTTTTTCAGGTGTAGTCAAACAGCGCCTAAAGCAAAGTTTGGATGGGGAAACGGGACACGTGGCGCTTCCCCGTCTTTTGGGTAAACAACAACAAAGGGAGTCGTGTTTTGGCAAACATCTTCAAAGCTGGAGAGAGCATGTGCCAGTTGTTGTGTTCCTGGTTAAAAGAAATGAAGTGAGGAGTGAGTTAAAAAAAAATGCTTTTGTCCTTTTGGTGTTTCAGCAACCAAATAAATCAGTGTGAAGCCCTCGCTGTTAGTGCTGAAACAATTTGCACTAATTTGCGGCAATTCCCACAAACATGCTAACTGCAAAGTGCAGATACAAAGCCTTGGCTATAAGTAAAGCAGTCTGTTGCGTGAATATCAAAGGATCTAGATTTGATAACGCCTGCATACGTTTATACAGAAGAACATCCCTGAGGATGAGACTGGTAAGAATTATTCCTGTTATGTAAGAGGGCTTCGGTTCTCCGACAAAAAAAAAACACATTTAAGGGGTTCAGCTCTGGTTTTAATCAGCCTGTTTAACGTGCCCTGAGGACAAACTCTATTGGACTGGATCCCAGAGAGCAGAAATTTGGCTTGAATCTGAGGTATGAGAGTGAAAGGGCTGATGGGAGGCAGGCAGCTGAGGAGGGTCATCAGTGGCGGCCGGGGGAGATGACTTCGCGCTGGGTTTGATCCCTCACAGCATGATGCTTGGCTGATTTCGCCTGTTGATTCTGTGTTTTTCTTCTCAAAAACCTATCACCCCTCCCCCACCCTGATTTGCATTATCTGATTGTCATATGCTATGGAAGGCGGCTGAGCCTCACCCTCCTGGCCTCACACCCAAAACATCAGCAACTAATCACAGTGTTTCACAAAACGTTTTTAGTTGTCCGACTGACAAAAACGCACGGATGAGTCAATTCCGTAGAGCCATTTTCACACAAACTTTGGACATAGTCCAGAGAAACAGGTTCGGACATTTTCTGGAGTGGCCCTTTTACACATGTGGCACACAACTGGAGATTGTCTGTCTCAGACAGATTCACAACTTTAAATGAGGGATGGCGCTGGGATTGAGCATGCAAGAGCCAGGGCATGATGCGAAAAGTATGCTGCGTAAATTATGCTCAGTTGCTCACGGTGAGTTCTCCAGAATTCTCTCTGCTCCATTCACACATGGGAGTCAATCAAAAATTATCCCGACTTTGTACTAGGGAGCTAGCAGTGCGAAGTTCATTTAATGACTGGTACAACTGATTCAGACATTTACATTTGCACATACAGGAAATGTCTAGAAAAGTTCCGATTGGCAGGGCATGTCTGAAGGGGGCTTAAGACACCTCTTATGGATAAACATGCATCTCCTGTACTCTTCTCTTCAACAGCACACAAATTCATCTTTGTACAGTATAATATTGATGCCCTTTCGGCATTTTAATGCTTCAAATTAAAATGTCTACAAAGTAAATTATGTAAAGCGAAAACATCGCATTTTCCTAGCATCGAAGCTCCTGCTAGACCACAACATGCGACACCACAGCATGTCTTGAGCGACAAATGACTCGACATACTAAAGAAAAAAAGCCATGCAGTGAGAAGATGCCCCAGCAATCGACATCTTGTATGGAAATAATCCCCTTGAGGCATTTATGGGTGACCACGAGCAAGCCCTTCAGAAGACAACTGAGAGAACAAGTAACGTTCGTCTTTCAGCACCTCCTCAAGGAAAATAAATTGAAAAGGAAAGTGACTTTCTTTACAAAATAAGGTTGCTACATCCGATTAATCTGAGCCACCCCATAGCTATTTCGGCCCCAAGGGCAAAAACACCTATAATCATGAGGTTGATAGACACATAGAAACATGGAGTTATGCCCTCAGAGAAGATCGGGGTTGTAATGAAGGGTCTGTCAGCATGAGCAACGCAACGTAAATGGTACCATAGGAGATGGATGGGCTTTGACTGGCAAACGACATAGACAAGATTAAAGGAGAACTGGAGGAAAATAAAGACATGGACTATGGAGCCCACAGCTCTATGGAGCGCAACCAAGTGTGCAGCTACACGTAGACAGGCAATATCAAAGGCAATCGTACGACGACAGAAAAGGCCAGGCTGTTTTGCTTCGTGATGGATGGTATCTTGTAGAGGGTCAAAAGTAGGAGGAGAAGAAACCAGAGGTGGTGCGGGGGACTGGGGGTGGAGACGCGACTTTAGGTATCAGGGACGAGGTCTGCAAATCTGTGGGGGGGCTGGAAATGAGATACAACATCAAAGATGAGAGCCCTACCCATGCCAGAGTAAATAAAATGTCTTCTCGTTTGTATGAGATTAAAGGATCAACACAGGATTGATTCCAGCCTGCCATACGGCTAACAGGTATTTGTTTTCATGCCTCATTTGAAATCAGTCTCACACGTTTCCATCTACTTCCCCCAACTGGCTTGTGCCAGAGATGACATCATCTCAAGCGGAGTTGAGGCAGAGTCTTTGGGGAGGGGCTGCAGCTTCCAGCTGAGCTCAGAGGCCATTGGGGGGCGATGCAAGTATGAGGCAGCCTGGAAAACTCCCATATCAGCAGGAGGTGAAAGACACAGCCTGTGCAGAGCAGAGAGCAGGAAGGGAGGGGCAAGAGCATTCGACGGCTGCGGCCTGGATCCATACAAGCCAGCGGTGCCGCGTGACGTTTTTTTTTTTTAATATCACCCCTCAGAGTTTCTCAGTTTTCAACACAGTCATTTATCAAATGCAGCCTTGGCAACAGCATTAGCTACTAACTTTCAACAGCACTTGCTTTGTGGAGCTGACTGTACACATATGAAACAACAGGCCACGAGGTCATAGGGCATGATTGCTGAGAAATGTTCGGAATTTTACTTGAATAATAACGTTGGCTGCATCCATTGAAGGTGAACAAGCGGCCTTAGAGCCAGCAGAGATGTGTTATTCATTTCAGCATGAAGTTACATTTGCCCCTCGCAGCTGATCCCTTTGCTGGGGCCTTGGGTGTTTACCTCAGTCAGATTAATTGTCTCCTTCTGGATGACTGGTTTGTTGCCGGTATAAAAGGCTAGACTTTGATTCCTGGCCATGGTTCATTCCTGCTATTTACTCTGACACAGTATTTGTTCTTGGCTGGCTGGAGGTCTTTTTTAGCCTGTAGCTATAGGGGTAACTTGAGGGGCCACAAGTAATGTAATGTAATGTAATACACTTGTTCTTAATGTATTAATTAGCCAGGAACTAAGTGTTAGTTATGTACTGATTCCATGTCTGTCCGTCATTAATCAGTCATGACAATTCATGTATGTCATACAGCTACTATACTGTATTTTGTTCATGATTTGTACTTAAGTAATAACTGAGATACTAAGTTACTTGTGCCCCCTCAAGTAGAGTTGCAGATATCTTTAAGAGTTATATTTAAGTGCCAATGAAATTCCTGATTTTAGGAAATGTGTTAACTGAAGATATTAGTAGATTCAAATACCACATTAAAGAGTCCCCAAACCATCATTTATCATGTCATCCATGACACTGAAATAATAACTGCTGTCATAGATGTGCTTTTCTATATCTAGCAATTCAGCTCACAGACAAGCTAACAATGGGCAACAATTAACAGCATTTTTCAAAATCTTGGTGCTGCTTGTGGGTGGAAAAACCAGATGGTGACATGATAATCTGAAAGTACAACTCATTGATATTACCGCTGCATTACCTAGCATTAATTTGGTGTGCTGAAGTTTAACAGGCATCCGGAAGCATAGTGGTTAAGGACACAGAACGTGACTGTTTCCGTTCTCATGAAGAACCCTGGGGCAACACCCCGGAGAGAGGTTTATACAATGGTAAGGGAAGTCTGTCAACTGTACAGAATGTTCTGCACTCCTGTAATATTTTGTCCTAACGTGACCTGTTCTTCACCTCGAGTTACCACTTACCAAATAGCTGACTAAAAGAATTTGATGAAACAATGCATAAAAATCGTACCGTTTCTTCTCTTTATTGACCAAACTAATCCAGAGCAGATGAACCTTAAGATTAAGTCATAAGTGGGCCAATGACTTCCACCAACTGTTTTCTGTCACTGATGATTAAATCCTGCTTGAAGTTACAGGGTCCCTTCCCTAAAACAGAAATGAGCTCCTGTTTTGTCTCCATCAAAGCCAGAAGAGACCTGTCTGGCTGCCTTTAAAGCTCCCTGTTTGCTGTGCTCAGCGCACGGCTAAAAACGCCCATTAGGCTTCTGCTGTTTGAAGAACAGCTCGCTGCTGAGAGCCTTACTTGACACAATGTTCTCTCTTTCCCTGCATTTCAGGACACCTATTTTCTATCTTCTACTGCATCTTCCATGAACTGCTGAGCTATTCTCTCCCGTTACCCTTGACAAACCCTAATGAAAGGCTCAGATACATGTGGGCTGGTGGACAAGGCTGGCAATAACATTGCATTACCTCACCGAGCCTGTAACCCCCCCTCCCCCTAGCATAAATGTATACGTAAATCTGTTTGGTTTTTGTCTCTGAATTAGAGTGCTTCAGAATTCCACTGATGAGTCCCAGGTTAATTTTGCTGCTTTGGAGTCTTGCAGCGATAAACTCACAATTACTCAAGATCAGTTAATCTCTGTGACAGTAGAAAAAGTAAACAAAAACCAACTTTATTATACCAGACTTAAACATCAGCAAAAACTAATTTTCTTATGGCATTTGGTGTGGTTTATCATGCCCTATTATAGATTTATAGATGAAAGCTACCGTGAATGGGCACAGAGTCTCTAAATGCCACTAGTGTGTGCCCTGCAATAGGCTGGTATCCTATCCAGACTGCTTTGTGCCCCATACTTCCTACAAAAAACCTCCAGGATCATCCAGTCCGGGAAAAGTGTTTCATAAAAGATGGATGGGTGAGATTAAGCCTAAAAACATTAAAAAATAAACACTAATAGCTACAACTTGACTCTTGACGTTCCATAAATAAACGTTGAAAGCTTCTAGTGAGTGTCTCAGGTCCAATCAGATCAAATGCCAGTCAGGTTTTTGAATGCATTTTAATTAGCATCTGATTCACAACAGCTCCAGTCGAGTATACAGTCTCAACAGCTGCTGAAATAAAGCAATTAAGATCTTAAAACTAACATGTCCTGAACTGCCCAGATGCTATTGTTATGCATTTTTAGCCACAACGTTCGTTATTTTTTTTACACACCCCAGCCTCATCATATCTGTCCTCATTAACAAAGATCAAATCTGCAAACGTGAGATTTTTAAGTAGCCCTGCTCTACTTTTGCATTCAACCAAACCAGAAGAAGTCCTGTCAGCAAAATCTACAAACCATCTGACGCCATCCCACCCAGAATCCCTTGTGCTGCTTTCATTTGGCTGATGGCTTTCAAATCCAAGCCAGTGGGAAGAGCTTCCCAGTTAAGGTTAAGTGTTTAATCCCATGATCCAACTTCCAGCATTTTTTTTCCCCCTCTGCAGGAATGTCAGTGGCCTCACATTTGACTGGAAGCGAGAAATGCTCCGGGTGAAAGCGGAGCCGCGGTAGCCGGGAGCAGACTCCGTGGAGTCACGGCCGTGGTCCTGCAGGCAGCGGCCACCTCTGCTGGAAACGCTCCAAACCCCTGGAGCTTGGTGTGTCTCCCGTGGTTTACCAAGGCCAGACTCACACGCTCACATAAGCCCCTTCTGCACCATATCCGCAGCTGCTATGGAGATCGACTGTCTGCGATCCAGATAAAATATTTTATCACTTGCAATTAATTTATAAATAATTCTCATTCTGATTCCAGACCAGGCATAAACCTGATCCGAGAACCATATGGCAGAAGCCACCCGAGTCGGATCCCAAATTACTCCAGCAACTGGGGTAACGATTTTTTTTAACAATAATGCGCTAAAGATTTCTGAGAAGGAAAGCAGGAGTGTTTAAGATTTAAGGTACATTTACCATCCCACATCCATTTTCTGTAGCAGCGGGGGCAGCAGGGACATTCTCGAGGACCTCGCCGGGCACGTACTGCACAAACATGTCAAGGTGCCCATTTACCAGCTGCCTCTTTATTGGCTGTGGGCAGAAACCATGAGGCACAGGGGAACCCAAGAGGGAAGACAGGCATACGAAAGCCGCAGAGCCATGGAGACTAACCCACACCACCTTGGAGGCTTCTGGACACAGCAGTACTCACGGAACCAGCAGCAAACCATGGCTGGATAAATTTCTCCCGAAAATAGACGGAGGCTTTGTTCCACGTCAGCTTTCCGGCTAACGTTTGTACTTACTGTCTGAAGGCTGATTTTCTACTTCTGCATAGAATCCATGCCACTGGTGGCGGCGTAGCCTGTACCGTAGCCCGACCCCTGCAGTGACATTTCCGTGGGGGTGGCAATAACGCTACAGTGTAGGAGTATGGTGTGTGTGTGATCTGCTGTAGGATATGGAGTAGGGTACTCGGCTACTGATGGAGTAGATCAACTCCAGTCCTAGAGATAATTATTATTATCTCCAACTCCAGCCCTGGAGAGCCCCAGCCCTGCACACTTCAGGGTTTCCTCTTATTTTACGCACCTGATTCAATTTAACTGCTAATTACTATCCATGACTTCAGTTGAATCAGGTGTGGAGAACTAAGCTGTGTGAGGCTGGGGCTGCCCAGGACCCCGGGCGTCTAGGTTTCTATGCAGAACTCTAAATCAGCTTTTACTCCTGACCCACTGTCACGGACACATGCTGACTCCCGAGAGCTTGTATTGTGATGTGATGTCTGTTCACAATAGGTTGTGAACTAGGATTACCTGGTACATTAATACAAAGTCACCAAGGGCCAGATTATTAGGTATAACATAAACCCCTTTGTGTTCCTCCTTGAGAATCTGCTTCCGTATTTCTGAATGAAAATGACAATACTCACGTGTCGCTTTATTACTGACATGCCGAGGCATCGGAGCGTCTTTAAAGCCTTGCGGCCCTCAGGGCGAGAGCCTGGAGCTCATTCTCAGCCGGACCTGCTCACCCAGCCCCTGACCGACGCGTCCACGCGGACACACGTCCACAGACACACTCAGACACACAGACCATCTCTATTCTCTATTCACAGACCATCTCTATTCGCATATCTTATCATTTGATGTGATTATTATGGCATGAAGCCCTTTATAACTGGCTCTGGTAAATTAAAAAAGTTCCACTTCTGCATGGCTTGCATGTCTGTGCATGTTGAGTTTGGTCCCTAAGGAGCTTTCAGATGCAGTGAAGCAGCAGCTTGCATCTCGACAGACAATGATCTCCAAGGAACTGCCCCCCCCAGCGCGAAACCCCCCAGTGAAGCCCTAAAAGGCTTTCCTATTCAAAATATAATATTGTTTTCCCTTTCCACTCAATAACCACCCAGCCATCCATCTTCCATAACTGCTTACTCAATACAGGGTCCCAGGCAGTACAGGGCATATGGCTGGGGGACACTCTGGATGGCATGTATCTCAAAAACATTTATAGCTATTTATTCCAGCCATCATCTTCCATAACTGCGTATCTAGTGCTCAGTTGCCAGAGGAGCCCTGGAGACTATCCCAGGAACCACGGGGCACCAGGCAGGAGACTATCCCCTGAGGCAGGAGACCCCCTGGGCGAGCGAACCTCAGTGACACCTACAGCAATTTATTGTTTATCGATTTTTATACACCAGTGCAGGCTGTGGAAGGTAGGAGTGCACTGTGGGTAATATTACGGCCAGGATCTCAGTGGACATTAGCAGAATATACAATATAATGTGTAGATTTCAGCGTGTATGGGGGGTGGGGGGGCAGAGTTCACGCAGGATATCAATGAGACGCAGGGTGTGTACACTGTGTGCTTTAAGAACCACGAGCTCGGTCAGGGCCGGCGATGTGTGCAGCACAGACGGGCCACCTCCCATCTCTGCGGCCTGAGGCACCATGGGAAATCACGCCAAAGACATGCTACTCGTGAGCCGTGGCCTCTGGCTGTCTAAGCGGGACCTGCCAGTGTCCCCCAGTGTATTAATGGTGGGTGGGGGGGGGGGTCGGCTTCAGTATGAATGACGGCCCCAGTGATTGCGTGATGCAAATCACCCCACACCCCCCTTGCGGGGTGGCGGTGAGTACGGCGACACTGGCGAGCGGCGGTGGGCGATGGGGTGATTGCGGAATACGGCAGTGAACAGGAGGCTCTCGTCAAGTGCTCTAATCTGGAGGACCAGAGGCCGCGGCAGAGCAGATACAGACGAGCAGTCCACTGCCACCCTCCCGGGGGATTGGAGCACCCCCCCTCAGGGCAGAGACTGCCCGGGGGGGGGCTGCCAAAGCAGGCGGACGGTCAAAGTGACCGATGGGTGTCCGGGACTGCCCCAGACCCCCCCCCATTTCCAGATATATATATTTAAACAATCTATTTTTAAAACCTTTCTTCTAGGCACGTTAGACCAGTTTGAATAGACATTTATGCGAATCTACACGGTAATGAAAAATGAGGAAGAGCATAATATTCATTAAATATTTATGAATATATGCACACGTATATATTTACCAAAATATATTTACAAAATTATTATATGACTTATGTGTTTTCTGTTCAATGCTACAATTTATAGAGCAGGCTGAAAACAATATATTCTCACCTCTCCTGTTGGCTGTTACTTATATGACTGAGATGAGGTATTTATGACCATCAGTACTGCTCAGTCTTCATTATTTAATAACTTAATAAGAAAACAAAATTAACCTCAGACTGTCACAATTTATCATTAGAACGCTGTTTACGTAGCAGATGTGTTTTTCCAGGGACGGTACAGTAAGTATGGGAGAGCGGGGTTACCCAATGTCCCTGGACCCCTAACGATGACATCACTCTGCCAGCAACAGGATTTGAACCAGCAACCTTCCAGTAACGGCAGAGAGTCCACACACACACACA
>JAODKF010000030.1:4608809-4622844 GCA_026779585.1 Mormyrus proboscirostris | reverse complement strand
AAGTTGTAAAGAGATCTCTTGATAGAATGTTTTTTATCTTCGCTAAACGTCTCAGCTGAAAGAAACTGGATTTCACCACTGCACTGATCTGGCTGTCCAATTTAAAATCATTATATATTCTAAAACCCGGGTTCGTGACAATAGGCTTTCCATATTGTGCCAGAGGGCCCAGGTCCACTGGAGAAGAAGAAGACCCACTGGTGCCACCAGGCCCAAAAACTATCACCTCCGTCTTATTTTCATTAACATTTAAAAAGTTAACCGCCATCCAAGCTTTCATTTCTTCTAGACATACAACCAAAGTTTGTATGGAGTAGGCATCCTTGCTACATTTTCAGTCATAAGTGAAACATTTTCTTCATAATGTTCTGCAACCGCTTGTCCCATGGAGGGATGTGGGGGGTCCAGAGCCGATCCCAGAGGCTACAGGCACAAAGCAGGGAACAACCAATCACAGGGCACCAACCAATCACAGGGCACCGGCCCATCACAGGGCACCAACCAATCACAGGGCACTGGCCCATCACAGGGCACCAACCAATCACAGGGCACCGGCCCATCACAGGGCACCAACCAATCACAGGGCACCAACCCATCACAGGGCACCAACCAATCACAGGGCACCGGCCCATCACAGGGCACCAACCAATCACAGGGCACCAACCAATCACAGGGCACCGGCCCATCACAGGGCACCAACCAATCACAGGGCACCAACCCATCACAGGGCACCAACCCATCACAGGGCACACTCACTCACCAGTCATTCACTCACTCATACACACCTACAGGCAATATAGTAATTCAAACCAGCCTCAGCATGTTTTTGGACTGTGGGGGGGGAGTCAGGGTACCTGGAGAAACCCCCACAACGACACAGGAACAACATGGAAACTCCGCACACATGGAGCCATGACAGAGAGTTGAGCACTGGTCCCAGAGATCCGAGACAACAGTGCTAATTGCTGCACCACCATGCCGTCATAATCATGCTTTTGGCATTTTCACCCAAGGAATGTGAAATTTTTTTGTTGGTAATTCTGAAAGTGTTTTTTCTGAAACCTTTGGATTGAAATACAATATTACTTGAGCTCTGCAGTCTTTCCATTAACAAGTGTGCTCTTGAAAGAATGACGTACACTCATAAAATCAAGTTCGCACACTAAATGTTGCCAATTATGTTCAGAGCTTCCAAAACTTTGGCTACAACTTTCTGTTTACAGAACAGTCCTGTGAGATGGGATCTAGTCATTTTTCAAATGCGTCTGTAATACTCCCTTCAATGGGTGCCACTGTAGCAGTAAGCAAAATAAGTCCTAAGCATCAAATCAGCATGTTGTGAAATTGTTGTGATTAAGATTTTTAGGACTTTTGTCTTACGTAAACTCAGTTTTCATTGATTTGAATGAGTCAATCAGCCGTAACGTGAAGAAAAGTAGATCTCAATAACTGATTTAAATACAAAGTAAGTAAACATTGTGTAACACAAGTATATCAGATTATTTAGCACAGGGCTGACTAATAATAATAACGTAGGCTAATCACTGTAGTATAGTTATTTTCTGAATTATTAAGTCACTTTTTAAATCACCTTTTTCTCTTGTTGGTAGGATCCTCCACATCTCTGCTCAAGTTGGTGAACACCTCAGTTCCTGGGCACTGTGGGGGAGGTGCAGACATGTAAAAACATGACCAACAGCAGTCCCAAGAGGATGGCTGCATCCTACATTCTGCATGTCTCACTTCCTTTCGCCTGGGGAAATGTTCCTACACCATGACCTGGATAGCGCAGCCAAGCAATGGCCTGTGTAGCATAAGTATACCAGAGATAAAAGGCCATACAAAAGGGTTAAGTTTAACATAAATGAGGAGCAAAACTATATAGAATGTATTTAAAATTTGACCTTCACAAACGTCAAGGCTGCCCTGATACTACGATAAGGGTCTCTTACTGCAAACACGTAATTCCTTACAATAGAAGAAAATCGTAACAAATCTTCAGCATCACATTCCTCTGCACAAAGTGGGGCGGGATATTTCTCTGACATCCAAATCAAGAGAAGGACATGATGCAAAGTATCTCTTGGCAGGTCATCCATGTATTTTTAACGATGGAAAGAGCAGATGATATTTCTGAGAGAAACTCGAGACGACGGGGATGAATTATTGAAATGCCGGTGTTGCTGTGCACAGAGCACGTGTAAACTCCATAAACGCAGGTTACTAGACTACTCGGTGCATTTAGAGACAAAAGTGTGGTGTCAACTAATGATGCCCATGTGTGCATGCCTTTCGGTTTTTATCTGTTGGAGTAAAATGTGTTTTTGCGAAAACAAATAATATTCACACAGGCAACCCATTTGCTTTACAATGAATACATGTATCTTTTTTTCTTCTAAAATTTTGTTATAAAAAATTGAAAGTATATATTGAAGCGCCAGTGTTTGCAATAATAGGTAAAATTGTTATTAACTTCATATTATAATATACAGGTGATAGGTGGCAAGTGAATTCTCAGGAATTCGGTGAGGTTCAGTAATAATTAAATCTGTTGTATTTATTTGCTCAGTAACACTGAATTGGAACAGCCTGCAAGAAGCGATAAATAAACTAACAAATGAACAGAATGAATACTTTTTGGAAACGTAATCTTTCGATTGAGGGACAGCAGGGCACTTGCTTCCATGTCTCCGTTCGTGCTGTACGTGCGCGTTCCCGACAAAGGACGTCAGAACGTGCGTGCTATATGAAGTGGCGATACGTGGTTCGCTTCGCAATGTAGAGAGCAGTTGGGGGTATTGGAGGCTTCACTCCGTGGACGAGGTTAAATAACCAGCGCGAAGCGATAACATTCAGTTCTTAATACGTTTTGGCATTTTTATCAAAAGTGCAGACCATGGCGACGTTCTGGAACACGTTCGACTAGTCAGAAGACAGGACGTTTTTGCTGGGCTTGGAAACCGCAGCTGGTTGCACCGAAACCGTCCATTTCCGACTTCTTTCCCCCGCGGGTCAGCTGGAACTGGGGTTTATATGGTATGCTTGTTTTCCCTTTCCATTAAGGTTTTTGTATATACTTTGCGATTTCGTCGCTGACATCCGTTTAGTGTGCGTGTTTCGGGGTTTAAAGCGCTCTGAGAATCGTCGTTGGCTGGTTAGCCAATGCTAACTAGGTGTGCACCTAGCTCCTATGTTTCTGAAGGGAGAAGTCGAGAAAAGCCACATCGGGGAACACGGAGGCGCCTTTCATTTTTTATTGTTTAAAGAAATATGTTTTCTTTTTCAGTAGTAACTGTAGTGTACGCTTTGACGTGACAGCCGCACCGTGCCTGTTACAACATACAGCTAGGTGTGTTTCAGGGCGCTTGCGTTTCTCTGGCGCTGCGGTGATACTGAAGGCGTCCTTTCTGCTCAGTAAGTCTGGGGTCCAGTTTGGGCTACTAACAGTTGTAACCTGCGGGTTTGGTAGTAAAAAGAAGTGTTTTTTTTCAAAGCAAAGTTGCATAAATTAAAATCCGTGTGACCTAGTTCCTGTAGCAACTCTCCGCCAAGTTCAGTGTATTGTGCATCCGTTTTGAAATGGACGTATGAGACATGGGTAAAATTATTTTTAAGTCAAGTGGGATTCCAGTATCGCGACGCAATGAAGGGTCCTTTAAAAGCCCCATAACGAGCCTTTATAGTGCAAAATCGGGGGTGAGACATTGTTCAGTTTGGATAACTGTCCTTCACTAATGGACTTATGAACTCTATCGTACCTGATTGCAGTGATAGATCATAGGTTAATTTCAAGGCGGAAGCTTTTTATTGTCTTGGATGACTGTACTAATTTAACTCATTATTAGCTGGGGTGTGGATGGACGTTGAAATGCCCAAATGATCTACGCTAAACTGCGTTTTTTTATGGTGGGGTTTACTAAGACATTTTTTTTTTTTTAAGTTTAATGGATGGTGTCTGCAGACACGTTTCGGCCTGGCTTATCTACCTGCTCGGCTGTGCTTTGTCTGGTCTCCAGGTGTCTTGTTGGTCTTCCTCAGTTTAATCCTCTATCACACTGTGAGGCAGCTGTTTTGTAAATGTAAACATCTGCTTGCTGCAGTCTTGTAACGGTTATTGCACTCAAGATAGGTACAAAGCCCATTTCCCAGACAAACTTTGAACTCAAGCCTGGGCAATATTTAACAAGTCAGTCAGAGGGAGGCTTCAGGAATGACTCAAGCGTGGAAAGAGGATTCGTTTGGCACTTATCGGTAGAAAGGTGTTGCATTTTGCTGGACTGAGTGGTCTTTGGGTATGGTTTGCTCATCACTGCAATGGCTGGTTATGGAATGTGTCCTTGACTTTTTGAGGCACTGTCTTGCCCATTTTATTTTCATCTTTGCATTTTTGTACTTTCTGGGGGTAAGTGGTCACCGCATTGGCGCTACTAGTTTCTTACTGAATAGATGTCCCTGTCTCGGTCACATTGCAGGGTGAAGCTGGTGAAATGTCTGCATGATTCATGGAGCTACAGCTATTTGTTTACTGTTCTCTTAAGGTGCTGATCTCACCACTGGCATGGAGTGTGTAGTGGTGCTTTTCTAATTGTGAAGGGGGGGATGTGTTCTGGAGCAAATGTTCCCAGGTGGTGGATGCTGCAGCGGACCAACAATAGACATACTTGTACGCCTGCCTCTGCTGTATGCATGATGTCACCCTCTTCCTTTCTGGTTTTTATGAGGCCCTGTCTTCAGATTGTCTAGTTGTAGTGCAGGGGTCTCCCCTCCCCCCGTTTTTCAAAATTGCGGTGGTGATACATTCAACAGGTGCCCTCTTCCCAAGTTCTGTACAATGGTGCAGCTTGTCTGGAGTCCTGTACAGGCAGCAGGGTCTTGCCCTCTGGTTGAGGGCTTGGGTGACAGGTGTGCCAAAAAATCAGAATGTTCTGTCTAGGCTAGGGGTCCGACACCTTTCTGATGTTCACAGACCAGTTTGTCTTAGCAAAATTTCTCAGACTGGTAATGTTCAGTGTAATTCAAGGGAGAGATGCTGATGGATTTCATAATGTTTCCAAATTTTTCAGATGCAAACAGAAAACATGAATGTTATGGGTTGGAAATTTGAAAATATAGCTTATTTTTAGAAATTAATTGACCCCTCTGCAAAACCCCCAGCATTCTGCAGCCCCATGGGATACTGGCTATAGACTGTACTGGTTCATGGACCAGGTATTGGAAACCCCTAATCTAGGTTATCCAGTGATCTGCAAATAGTGTTCTGCCTAGTTAGTGTCTGAATTGTGGTTGTGAGATTTCATACCAAGCTGGGAGCGTGTCTTGTTTGTATTACTTACTGACCGTCAGCATAGTACATTTAATCTTATCTACTGGGCTTTCAGCCATCAATTGATTGGCTTCTGTACTATCCTCATGTCTTTATTGCACTTCTGGCCTTATTCTTCCTGTTCTAGGCAAATAAATGCCTTTTGTTTCACCACTCGCTGCGGAAAGTACAGAGCGAGGTGTGTAGTCCTTAGGTGTGTTCAGTGCGGTTTCAGTCTGCTTGAGGAGAAGACAAAATAAACCTTGGCCCCTGTGCTGATATATTTTAGTCCTTGTTGAATTGGAACCATTAGGCTAGTCATCACTAGACAGCATTATTAAGGGACAATTAATAACTTTATTTGTGGATGGTCTGGTTCTTGCTTGCTGTTTATGGCTCCCTACAAATTACAGAAAGGCTGTTGCGCAAACAAATGATGTGGAAAAGGAGATTGGAGAAAGTGACTGCTCTGGCTAATTGTACCAGGTGTTGGTTCAGACAGTTTACAGAGCAGTGGAAAGTTGTTTTGGTTTCTCGCAACTCAACAGGGGGACCTTTCAAAGAGCCGGGCCTCGGTCTTCAGCTTCATTTCTGTTTTTCGCATGCAGGTGGCCTTGGCTTCTTACTGAGCTGCCTTTGCTGTTCCTGTCAGTATTCTTCAGTTTTGTGCAGCAGGATATGCAGCATTTCTTGTGCTCCATCCACATCATCGAAGGAGCAATTATCATATAGGTGTGAAACTTCTCATCTTGGATGTAGAATCTGTCATTCAGTTTGAATGCAGGGGAGGGGGCGTAAATGGCTTTTTTTATTGGTCAGAATGGGTAATGGCCCTCAGTGTGAGATGGCACAATGGGCCTTTACTTGGGTGTTTCATGTACTCATTGACTTGGTCCAGTTTCTCCATAGTTGGGCTTTGAGGGACCATCAGAGTGGTATCCTGCTTGTTTTCATTTGCTAAGTCCCTTTCTTCTGTGGACAGGTATATTTGCATCAGTCCACTTAATCTTCCCACTGCTTACCTGGTATGATGTCGTAGAGAAGCCAGAGCCTTTCCAAAGAAGCACAGTAATTTATTCAGAGCTCTGCCTCCGAAGGCCTTTTATTGCCCTTTATAACCTTAAACATGTTCATACGCTGTATTACAGTGTAGTCATGATCTTTTGGTGTTCTGAAATCATCCCTTAGCAACATGAAGCTTGAAGTTGCTGAAAGCGATGCTGTCTGTCTGTATGTAGGCCTCTCGCAGTTATTACATAATGGCCTGATCTCGATTTGAGCTGACTGCATTTATTTTGCATGCTTGCTAGAATAGTCCCCGTGCATCTGTGTTAAAAAAAAAAAATATATATATATATATATCTGGATGAAACGCCAATGTCATTCCTATCATTATTTCCACATTGTTTTCTTCCATGTAATGTTATTAAACAAGTGAAAGTCTAACATCTCGCTGCACTTCTGAAAAGATCTGCACCACTAGCCTTATTTGTACCTCACGCATCTGCTCATACGCAGCATTACATTTCAGCATATTTTATGACCATGCTGATTTTTGTACCACTTTTCATCTCAGTGTTTTTCAAGGGTCTGGATGTCTCCATTTCCTTTAGGATCAATGAAGTACATCTATCAATCTATCAATATCAATTTATTTTAATGACTTTTACAATCCTGCCTGATCCATTAATATTTCTTTACATGACATTTTTCAGACTGTGTGTGTGTGGTCTCTCAACTGGAATATTCTGATTTTACATTCTTTGTGTTCTGTCTGTTTGATAAATTTCTGTATAGCACCTGCATTTGTCTTGTTAGATACCCCAGTTGCGATGGGGTGACTGTCCTTGACAGCTGACACTATTTATGGTGCAGCAAAGCCAATAGATTATGCCAACTGGACAATTGACTAGAGAAATGTTATTTCCTTGTTTCTGATTTGGAGTGTGTAAATATGGCTAAAGCAAATGCAAAATATGCATTTTATTAGTTTATTTCTATTTCAGATATGGGATATTTAGGTAGAGTAGTGGGGAATAACTAACGTTTAACAGTGTTATGTAGTTAAATTACAAAATGAATGTAGACAAAAAAGTAGATCTTACACTGGACAAAAATGTCACTGAATTAGATGCTGGTGATTCCAAAGGGGTTACATCCAGATATTCTCTTCATTCTTTGTTTTTTTTTTTTTTGTTGTTTGGCATCTATTCACCATGTAGAAATGTCCTTTTTGGTGTTTTTCCAGACAATGCTGGTCAGAAAAGTTGTTGGGACTTTTCAGCTTTGTTGCTCAGTTTGAAACATTTGTTAGAATAATAGTTTAAAAAAGTGGTCAAATGTAACGTTTCATTGCTTTGATAAAGTAATCAAAATGGTTACATTACCAATTACATTTTAACATGGTAATCTGTAACCTATTACATTTCAAAAGTGAACTTCCCAATACTTTAGATAAGTGCTGATCCAAGAACTAGAGTAGAGTGAATGCTTAAAATAACAAGCAAAGAAAGCCGATTTCTTTGTCAGTGGAATCATGAACACCAGGGCCCTGTATCTTAATTCAAAGCCGGATTTCTTGCTTAGCTGGATAAGGTAGCCAAGTTTGGACTTTCTTTGTTCACTTACATTTAGACCAAACCTTAATTTGGACAAGTTATCCAGCTTAGTTTGTTGCAGGTGTAGACAGTATGGTTTGCCATGAAAGGGCAGGATGAACGGATCAGGTGGTTCCAGGAAATGTGATTCAGCGTCTGCATGCTCAAATGCAGAGGCGGGAAGTACAAATCAGGCAGGTGGTCTGGATCGTGCAGTGGCAACACCAACTAATTATCTTCCCCCCCCCCCAAAGGATAAGGCAAACATGCTATTTTTATTTATGATCCATTGCTAATTAGCTCTTCATGAGGTGCTTGCATATTACTAAACTCTGATTAGGCTAACACTTTAATGCTATTATGAAAGACAAATTGTTAATCTCAATTATTTGTATGACAATCGTCAACTAAAATTTCATTCTAGCGACAGCCCTATTTGTAGAAGTATGTGAGGTGCACTTCAGTTTGGGGTTTTTTTGTGCCTGATTTGGTCCTTAAGTTCCATGCAGGCATCTGTAGAAGCACGGACCAATGATACAATCAGATGCCTGTCAAGCTGGGAATTGTCTTCACTTTCACTGGTAGGCAATTGCTTAATGGGTTGGGCTGAGAGTGGTTTCATTGCGAGACGCTTTGCGGCGTGCCAAGCCTAACCTGGATTCTCTCTCACCAGTACTCCTTAATGTTTTATATAAAATCATGCTTGTCAGTTTTTTGGTGATGGGTCTATTGTAAAAGCAATGGCTGCTAGCCAGTAGTCTGGTGGGCTTGATGTTTTCAGTGCTTCATTAAATTGGTTGGGTGGTTAATTTGTTCCGTGTATTCAGTTTCATAGAATTTTAGACAACTCTGATTTTCATTTCTCTTTTTAATACTTATCTGAATTTTTACTTAAATGGGACTAAATGGTTTATTGTAAGACTCAAAAGGCAATAGAATGATTTTTTTGTATGCTGTGTAGAGAGATAAGGTTTAATGCCAGGTTTGCGCTTGCCACTTTATTTTCATGCTGCTTGTAAACCCCGAATGCTGTTTGTGGTAAAGAAAACATACAGGGTGTGTGCCCTCCCTCAGGCTGCTGTTTGAGGGTCGTGCGTCATGTGAAAGATGACAACATGTTCAAACGATTCTAGTAGTGCGCGAATAACCTTAATTTGGTCTGGGCTCCAAAACTTGAAGGGCCTCTTGCTCCTTCCCTGCTTTTTGACTGGTGAATTTACCACTAGCTGTAGAAGTGGCACTCGAGTGTGTCTGTGGCCTCTGTGGTGTCCTTCTACATTTGTTTGTAATTGAGAATCATGGGTATCCAGTGTAGTAATGCTTACTGCCAAGTAAGGCTAGTCCCTCTGTCCTTGAGTTTCAGAGCCAGAGGGTATTTTGTGTGTGTGTGTGTGTGTGTGTGTGTGTGTGTGTGTGTGTGTGTGTGTGGTTGAAATGGCCTACTGAATGGTTTTTAAATACAAATCCTCATTGTCCAAGTACTTAGCATGTATGTGAAATTTGTGCTCGGCTGATAAGACTGAGGGGGATAACTGATGTGCTTTTTGTTGTTGGCGTAGTAGCTTGGCCTCCCCTGGTAGGAGGGTAGCTTTGATGTTTGGTGGCGGTGATGACTTGTTTTTGGGTGCTTGTAAATGTTCTGATCTTAAGGGTTCTGTCACCCTCCTGGCATTCCTATGTTGATTGGATTATCTGGGCAAGTCTGCACCTCTGGAAACAGATCTAGGCTAACGAATTTTTAAATACCTCCCTTATTCCAAGATGAATCTTAGCCCAGATATAGTTTGTTGCCCCTCCCCCCTTGCTAGCACAGCCCTTTTCTGTTGCACAGAATTAACCCGTATTGGCTGGAAATATTAGGCATTTTCGGAGGTTTTGTAGCACGATGCCCTCTTTCGTTTATTTCTTCTTGCAGTTGCTTGTGCTTTTCCCCTAGTGGGTTTTTCCATGAAATGCTACTTCCACCTCTCAAAACGTTTTTGTTTTTACAAAGATTGCTGTGGTACTAGCTGTCACAAGCATAAAATGCTTCTAGATTGCAGACGTGTTGCATCAATTTGCAAGCTTGCATGTCTCATTTTGTCACTCTTTTGTCTGACGTTCTTGTGCTCCTTCTGCTGCGAAGGTCACAGTATGCGAAAGTCAATGCGCTTACACTGACTGAGTAGGAAATGGACTGAATGGCAACGCCGATGTTTAGCTTGAATGTCGTGAAAACGTGAAATAAGAGAGCTGGCGTGTGATTGATTTGTTAGCTCCTATTTTTTGTATAAAACGTTTATCTTTTTACAGACTGCCAAACTAAATATTGGACATGGGTTGATCACCTATGGCTGATACCCGATCCGTATAAGTGATGATCACAAATCTGATTGGTGGACCTCTAACCTAAACGTTTATAATGTTAAGGCACTGCTGTGAGGCACAGCAGTCCCCCTCATCCTGTCTTGTGTAGTTCTGACCTCTGTGGCAGGTGGTGTGCTAGAATGGTGCTCCAGGAAATTTCAGTGCCTCGCAGAGCAGCAGAGGTTGCTATTGATTATCTCTGCCATATATAGGCATGTGAGGACCCTGGCTGCTTATTGGCCAGCTGCAAGACATGCTTCCTTTTTATTCCTTCCTTGTTGGCGTGGGTGTCTGAGCAGGGAAGCAAAGCTCCCTTAGGCAGTTTGGTAGCAGCTGCTGAGGTGAAACTTTCAAGGTGTCTGTCCTCAGTTGATTGCAGGAAGGAGGCAGATGTACGTGCATGGAGCCCGCATTGTGCTGCATTTCATGGAAACCCGTAAGAAAATGCATATGGTTTCAGGGTGTAGTGGCACATTTAAGGGGTATGTATGCCATGCTGTAGTGTGGACGAAGAACAGCTCAGTTTTTGGTTTCCTCTAATTTAGCCATTCTTAGTCAGTACATGTACATGGCGCACAGCTAAGTCAAGCTACAGTTTTAGTTAGTCCAACTAAACTGCCAAGACTTGTCCCAGTATACATGCACGGGATGGGAGTCGATTTTATTGACCAAAGTATGTCTGTCTGACTCTTCAATAAGTGGCGATATGGCTCCTTTCTGTTTGTTAGTATTTGGCTTTTTCCAGGTGACCTATTATGTCACAGATGTGTAAAAAAAAAAAAAAAAAAAATCAATAATGGACACCTGGACAAATTTAGTGACACAAGCTTTAATTGCGATATGGTCGGTAAGAACAGATACAAGATCAGCATCGTATGAAAGGAAATAGTGTTTTGTGTAATTCACTATGCCAGCACGGTATTGGAAATTTTTCATGTATCGCCATGTGATTTTGTTGTAATTACTGAGGTATTTCTAGGATTCTAGGATTACTAGATAATCTTGAAAAGGAATAATGATTTAAAATTGCTGAGTGTGGTTTTTTTTTTTCCCTCTCCCCTCTTCTTTGACTGTAAAAATGTCTTAGTGACCACTCCTTGTGCTATAATATCCAGACCAAATTAAAGGTAAGAAAGCCTGACGTTAAACTAGCTGACTCGCCATGTAAGAACTCTATGCGTGTAACATGTGACGTTTGTACTAATATCACACTTTGTCCTGTCCTCTGCTCTTCTCCAAGCTGCTTCTGTGTACCAGCTTCTTGTTACTTCCGGGTCAAAGCCCGGCGGGGGAAACTGGAGCATCCGCAGAGCGCCTAGGCCAGTTTAGTGCGACTGAGCATAAACACGCAGCAGTAAATCACCTTCCAATAGCATTATCTGAGTGTCTTAGTCCAACTACAAGACATGCAATTTAGTGCAATTTCGATCAGACTGACATGTCTACTTGTAGTTTTCAAAGTCCGGTTTTAGTCGGACGAACACAATTCGATTTCCTTAGTGTGCATGTAAAGGCGCGTGCTGTTATATCCAGTGTATGGGGAGGGGGGGTGGCTTACATTGGTGCCCGTCTGTTCGGCACATCAGTCCAAATTGTAATCCAGGCCCACAAAATACCCCGCTACCCCAAACTTCCAGCCCTTGTTCATGGCTGACCTGGCTGCCTTATTGTCTTCAGAAAGGGAACCGGGGTCGGGAGTGTTTTTGCCTGACGTGATCTCCATTCCACTGCTGACCAATGCTTGTTTCACCCTTCATATCTGCTCTGCCTTGTTCAGTGGTCAACAGGATGAAGTCCTAGTTTTTGCAAAGGGCTTTTTGTCCTTGTTTGTTCAGTTTTAGTGACTGCAAGTTGGTGAACTTCAGTGCCTTTGACTCTGTGTTGCAGCCTTTTCTATTATCACAGAGGGCCTGATTCCTCCTACAAGAGTCACACCTGCTGGAAGTTCAGCTTTTCAGGCGTGTAGCAATACAGTGACTCGTGGGATTGACTCTGCATTAGAGGTGTTATGGTCCACAAGATTCACTGTTTGGTATGAACTGCGCGCATTTGGGTTCACATTGGTACAGTAAGGAAAACACAATTTATTTTGAAATTATGATGTACATGAAGATAAGAACAAATGTCAACCAAAGGCAATACATCTGTCAACGTGTCTTCAACAGAACCAAACAGATGCTTATTTGGATTTTGTAAACATACATTTCTAAAACTTAATCAAAATATAACTGCATAACTCTCATAATGCTATCAATCCCTGCTGAGTACGATCGCATATGCGTAGCAATAAGCGCACCTATAGCTCTCTCTCTCCCCCCCCCCTATCTTTCTTCCAAAAGTGCCTTCAATGCAATAGGGAGATTGACTTGCTCTGGTCATACATGCAATCAGATGGTCATCTCAGATCAGGTAGCATGTTGGATGTGTTTCCAGCAACATAACTGACAGGCAGTCTTGGTCATATCAGTTACTGTCTCTGGTAATGGTGTAATTTATTGGGGAACCGAAATGTTCTCAAACTGCTTATTTGTGAGTGACTGTTACCAGCCCTAGTGTACCTAACTCACACCTGTAGTTAGCCTGACGTTTCTCTTGTTGAACAAATACTTGGTAGTTTTAGATTCTGCTCTTGTCAATTGTATCAGTTTGTTTTTTCATGCATGCCAAACTGGAAATGATGCAGAGTGGTACACAACAAATGTGTTCCATTACAGCCCTGCTTTACATTGACCTGAAGAAAGAGGAGACCAATCAACTGTGGGGGAGCCCAGATATTCGCTAGGCACATTTTTGCTGAAATAATATAAGCATAGTATTCGGTAGAGATGCACCGATACTGATATTTGGATCTGTATCGGTGCCGATCCAGACCTATTTGACGGATCGGGTATCGACTATGCGTGACCGATACACGTCCTATGCTTACTTGTTTAGTTTTTGGCAATCAATCGCATGACGGCTCTCCCATTTTACATTTAGGTTTTTTTTTTTTTTTTTTTTGTGGCATTCAAATCGAACGCTATAGCTGCCCCTCAGTCTTTTTTGCTACTCAGTGGGTGTGAGTACAGTGACTTCCGCCTGCTGTGACGTCATGCGCATACCCTTCGCAGTACGAGGAGCGTAAGATAAGACGTGACAATCTGGGCGTATTATACGCTTTTAACAGAAACCAGTAGCACAGCGAAGTTTTGAGAGGTGGGAATAGCGTTTAATGGACAATCCCACTTAACAAAGTGCATACAACTGCAAGATAAAGCAATGGATGATTTGATCACTAACCTGACTGTTTTGCGAACTGGCTGCAGCTTGTGATACAAGAGGGGCTGCCATCACAACAAAGTGTAACTGAGCTGACGCCAATGAGAGAGAAATTGTGTTCAAATTTTAAGCATTCGCCACTTGTGTATACTTGCTTTGAAGATATTCATTGAACTGCAAATGCCTCAAAAACGCTTCAAACAAACGAGGTGGAACAGTACGTTATGTATGTTTGTAGTAGCCTATAATTTTTTTTGTCTTTTTCCATCTATTTACTAGCTTAAATTTATATATAAAGTATAACGAAGTAAAGAGCTCTTGTATCGGAATGTGTATCGGCAGTTGTGTATCGCAATCGGATCGGAACTGAAAAAATGTGGATCGCCCATCTCTAGTATTTGGTTTGCTACATCCCACTAGTGCATCTGTGTCTTGCCCTTTTTGTAAATTGCGCCATAGCTATGACAGTTCCATAGTCTTCATCGTCCATCTCTTCACGTGGGGGGAAAAAACATTGAACAACAGTCATGGA
>JAODKF010000030.1:4564237-4578188 GCA_026779585.1 Mormyrus proboscirostris | reverse complement strand
ATGGATAGATAACCATGTATTACGCAGCTATGGCAGTTGCTGAATAGATGGATAGATAACCATGTATTACGCAGCTATGGCAGTTGCTGAATAGATGGATAGATAACCATGTATTACGCAGCTACGGCAGTTGCTGAATAGATGGATAGATAACCATGTATTATATCTTATTTTAGGCAAAAGGCCTGATGCTGTGAACTTTTGGCTCGGAGAAGCAGAAGCGATCACATCAAGTAAGTGTGTGAAGTAAGTATTACAGGGTGTCCCTCACTCGCTCACTGGAATTCCCCCCCCGGATCAATAACGGTTCTTTTACCATATAAGGCTCATTTCACTTACTGCCTTTGGAGGACCGTCAGGCACCTTGTTGCTTCTGATTAGTCTTGATACCCCCTGTGATTCTCCTCGTCATTGTACATGTAAAAGAAAGCAGGCGGTCATTCTGCAGCCCTCAGCACGCTGCGGGAAAAGGCTGAATGGTGAATTTCATGTGCTTGTCACCAGTGCACAAGGACCACTATGAGAACCTGTACTGCGTGATCTCTGGAGAGAAGCAGTTCATCCTCTTGCCTCCCTCGGATCGGCCCTTTATCCCCTACGGTACAGCAAAGGCTCCACAGCACACGGGAGATGATCCCAGCCAGCCGTCTGTTCCTGTAAATAGCGGCTTTAGCGCTGGGAGAAATGGGAGTTTGCACACTTTGGGATTCCTGCTATAATCCAGTGAGAAGCGAGTCGGTCAGTGGGTTTACTGTGCATGACGACCTCCATGCCTGTAGGTTTGCAGCCTAATTCCTTCTAAGGCTTATCTGAAACAAGTACTGTGTTAATATTCAACTCCTGTATAAATAGTCTGCCACCTTGTGGACATCATGTGTCACTGAACCACATTGCTTGGCATGATCTCTCTCTGAAGGGCTCTACCAACCTGCTAAATATCATCAGAAGGAAGATGGGGGTTTCGAGGTGGTGGATGTCTCAGACGCAGATAAGGTGAGTAAACAGAAGCCTCAGGTACTGTATCCGAAGCCGCTCACTCTTACCGACAGTAGTGCACTATAATGTCCTTCTGCTATTCACAGTGCTATTCACATTCTAAATGGCAACTCTGACTAGTGCGCCATGTGCACTACTGCACAGACTATTCACACTGCACTGCTCCATGTCTACCGTAATGCAGTATCAACTGACTGCTCGTAACATGTTAGATAGCATGTTAGAGGCCAACTTTGTAGATAAGTGTAAGCACATTCATAGTCCATTTTAAATGTCATGTTGATGTTTTAAGTGCTAAATAATATCTGAAATAATTTAAGTGACTGACTCGTGCATCCATATTAAATAGATTTTTCTACTTGCAAATGTCACCCATTTAGTGTTGCTAGGATACCAGCAGTGTCCAAAACAGTCACCTTGTTTCTAACCCACTATAGAGAGAACTATTTACATTTTTTTTTAAACAGCAATGGGTGCAGTGGACTAAAACATCAGAATTATTAGGCATAATTAGTACTGGGCCTTTAAACACAGGGAGATTGCAGTTGAATTTGGCGTTAGATATCAGCTGTGGATCTTTATGTTGAATCTAACATGTAGCGTGTCAATAGTTCATATTTAGATTTGTTTATATATGGAAACCGTGTAAGGCGAGGTTAGGACTGAAAAAGTATGGTTGATTAGGTGAGTAGGAATACACTGTTCTGTTGTCCTTGTGAATTAGCGTTTTGGTTCACACACACACTGGAGTGTGTTTCACCAGGTTTCTGGTCTGTGGTGCTCATCTGTCCTGCATCACATGGTTCCCTCTCCTCACAAATTCTCACCGACTAGCTGCAGTCATCATATGAAGCTGCTCCCCCCTCCTTTCCCACTCCCAAGGTGCCCTGGATCCCACTGGACCCCCTGAACCCAGACCTGGGGCGCTTCCCAGAGTACCGCTGTGCCCAGCCGCTGCACTGCACCGTCAGGGCCGGGGAGATGCTCTACCTGCCCTCACTGTGGTTCCACCATGTCCAGCAGTCTCACGGCTGCATCGCAGGTAGCGTGCCAGCACACGCACCCCAACAGAACATGCTGTTTAATGGCTTACGTTAGGATACTGTTTCCAAGAACTCATACTGGTTACTATAGACATTACTTTAAAAATGTAACTTTCAATCTGATATTTAAATGTAAATAAGGTTTTTCATTCCATCTTCTGGGATTGGGACATTTATTTTCCTTCAAGGTTGTAGATTGGGTTTGTCTGCAAAATTTAGAATCAGGTGTTTTCGCCGTAACCCTGTTTGGCTGATCACACGTTTACTCTTGAGGTGCCTTGTGGACGTAAATGAATGGCCTGTTAACAGACAGACATTCTCATTTTATCCCGCAGTGAATTTCTGGTATGATATGGAGTTTGACATCAAGTACAACTACTTCCAGCTGCTCGAGGCTCTCTCCCAAGCTGCAAGACCACTGTGAGGCAGCAGGGGGCGACATCCCCAACCAGAGACTGGGGCCCTATGACGGCATCCCCAGGGGCCTTGCTGGGAGGTGGACTTCAGCCACACACCTGGATGATTTCAGCTGAAGACCTATGGGGATGTTCCAGCGCAACAGTCTGCTGGCCTTCTGACAGATTAGCTCTGGAAATGCACATCACTCAGCCTCCAAACAGCTTTCTTCTTTCCATCTGGAAGCATGATTAATTAATATAACACCGTGAATAAGTGTAATAAATATGGTTTTATTCAACTTCATCTTAAAATTTAATCAAAGGGTACACAATAGAAACACTGAGGGTAAAAACATTCAGAACAAGGTATCAGTTGAAGTCAGTGCAAAACAAAAGGAAAAAGAAAAAACAAAAGCAGGTTTTTAGAGACGTGTTAAATAATAAAAAGCTGCGTCTCCTCCTGAAAAGCATCAAGTCAGAGATAAACATGGAGTAAAAAGCATAGATCAAAGCAGAGGGGGACTGGCAAAATCCAGGCGTTTGGCTAAATTACAGGGACCCAAATGTACAACCATGCAGTTTTCTGGGGACATCCACCCCCCAACCCCCATGCATACATCCATGCGCCAACTATTAAGGAAGATTCTACAGGCTAACATCACTATAGTGTAAAACAATCCAAAGTCATTGTATGGCTCCCAGTCTATTTGGTCTTTCTTGTACTGTAATTTAAAATTCTGCCATCTTGTGGACAATCAGGGTCAGGTCAGTGCTGAGCTATTTAAAAACCTAATAATAATCTTAATTCAAACGGTGTGCATTAATTACTTTGATAGAATGTAGGACATCTAACCCATGCATTCTGGAGTAGGCAAACCTTTAAATCCTCTATAAGACTTAACAGTGCCAGCAAATCTCTGGGCACACCTTGGTAGGGGATACAGGTTAAATTTCTGTAATTAAAAAGTTACACTTGTGCAGCTTATATCAGAGAGACAGTCATATCCATTATAGGTACATTTCTCACTCAGCTACATAAAACCAGATATGGGGACTGTGGTGCAGGATATTCAGCTTGCCAGGTTGAGTTTAGCAACTCCAAAAATGCCCGAGTATAAAAACAGCTTACAGAGAGCGCCGATCCAGTCGTCAGCTGAATATGGTCACAATCGACAGGGCTGTGCAGGTGGAGGGGTTTGCTGGCCGCGAGCAGCTGTGCAGCGCGGACCATTGCGTGCGTCTCAGCAGACACCCAGCCAAGACAGGCACAGGAGTGTTGGGCAGTGGCAGTGCCAGTCTGGTGGCAAGGTGCCGCCATCGCCATGGTAGCAGGGACGAGACCCACACATTGTCCAGCCAGGGAGACGGGTGGGTGGTGCAAACCCAGACCCTGTCGGCATGCCCCCGAGGTACGGTAGTCTGCTAAACCTACGTCTGAGAATATAAGTGCTTTACATTGTCATAGCAAAAAAGTAAGAAATATGCCAGCTGAAATCACAGCCAAACGAGCGCTGAAGAAACAGATAGCGAGGACTACGCACTGACTGACAGAGTCCGATTCGTGATCTAGACCAGAGAAGGTTTTAAGTCTTAGAATAAGTGATAAATAAATGCTTCACACTGACGCGTCTCCAGCAGCAGTCGATACTCTGCCGTCACGTGTGAACCGCACTAATGTGGTTTCCGTGTCAGTGCCACCAGCTGAAAGTCTGTCACCTCGGAGATTTACAGCACAATCAAGCCCTGCTTCACTTATATGCTGAACTCCATGGGTGACATACCAATCAGGATTACGCTGATGTCATAATTTTCACTTTACCGTTTCCAAAAATTCTTAGATTCCATCAGGTAAATAAAAATGTACTTTAGAAAATTGACTGCTGGTAACTTTAAAATGAAGGCACCTTTTTTCCTTGAGATAGCCCTGTCTAAATTACGATCGGTTTTAAATATAAAAAAGTATAAAATGACGTGGGCTAGCAGAGAAATGCTTTTTCAGAGGTTTGGCGGTTTCTCTCTCTAATGACCTTTTTGTTTTCGGCCCACTGGTGACACTGACCATGGCTCCGGCATAAACCATATTAAAACATTGTACAGTATATAAAAAAAAAAAAAAAAAGAAAACCAACGATTTGTTTTTTTTTTTTGCAAAAAACATTGCACAATTCCTCACACTGTCTTTCCGCAATAAATACATAATCCCACTTCCTATAAGCATTCGAAATGCGGTACATTTAACCTGTGAACTATGTTCGCCTGAAGAGAAGCCAATGTCCACCTTGCAGTGGGGCAAACCTCCCCATGTTACACTTATTGCCACTGACTTTGAGGTTCTCTCCTTAGTAACCCGGCCAGCTTCTGCTGCTGGCCAATTGCAGATAATTCACATTTCAATGGATTAAGAACGCAGGAGATCCTGATTGCAATCCCGCCTGATGTGTCTTCATAACAAGCCTTGTTCCAGGCTCCATCACGCTACAGAACATTCTGGCTCTTCCTCTTCAAAGCTAAATGGAGTTGCGTCAGTCCATTCCTCCTCAGGTGTCAAGTTGTAACAAGATGCATCGAGTCTACAGACATGCCATTCAGTCAGTAAATTGGATGTAACAAACTCATTTTGGATTTGTAAGTCTCATCTTCTAAAAACTGGAGTGGTGAGGTTCAAAACATGACAGTATATGGCATTCAAGTGGTAGAAGTTAATGAGATCCGTGTGCCACCATGAGCGAAGCTGTATGTGGCAGGCAGTCAGTAGTGTTACTCTTTAGCAGGACGGCCACCATGGACAAAGCTGATATCCTCAAAGGTCCCAGCATCCATCTACAGTCCCACACTGTACCAGGGAACCCAGGCAGTAAACTGCTTATACACACCCCATGGTCAATGCGACAGGCCTGCTCAGCCTGGGACCCCCCCAGTCTGGCCTGGGAACAGTGAGACACATGGTGTCTAGATTGTAATCACAGAGTACTTCTGTTCATTAAAAAAAAAAAAAAAACACTGAGTTGAATGTTAGTCAAATGGTGCAGTGATGTCCATGTACCATGGCTTAATATCCTGTCTGGAATGATTAATGGATTTGCGGTTTGACTGGTCCAGTGGCTGTCCAGGACTTAACTGGGAACAGTGGGCTGGAGAGAGGAGTCAAACCCTGCTGTCCAGCCTCCTCTCCACAGCCTTAAGCAGGAGCTCTGAGTACTGCTCCAGCAGAGCCAGGGTCCTCTCCTCACCTTGCCCGCTCGGCCGGTTATCCAGCAGGCACATGGCAGCACGCCCCGGGCCTCTCGTGGGCGGGCATGGCGGCAGCGAGTCCAGCTCTGCCCGCACTGACCCGAAAGCCACAGTCAGGAGCTGAGCCATCTCCTGCTGTTCCGGGTCGGGCTCCATCCTGGCACTGCTCACCTGGAGGAGAGAGGGACAGACAGCCAGTCAGGCAGGCAGTCAAAGAGAAAGAGAAAGAGAAAAAGAGAGAGAGAGAGAGAGAGAGAGCCAGGCAGAGAGAGAGAGAGAGAGAGAGAGAGAGAGAGAGAGCCAGGCAGAGAGAGAGAGAGACAGCCAGCTCACAAAAAACCAGAACGTGCTTTAGACAGGTTTTTAAGGGGCTGAATCTCAAAGTGCTGGTCTCTCAGATCTGGATTTCTTCAAGGACCTCTGTCACCCACAAGTTATCTTTGCCTGTCAACATGCTAAAGGAGTAAGTGGTCGGAGAGGGACTCACCATCTTGAAGAGCTGAGCGGCTGCCCTCACACTCCTCTGCAGCTCACCGGCCACCAGGCGACAGGTGTCCATGTTCAGGATGGGGTCTGGGCACAAGAAGGCAATAAAGTCACACCGGGTGTCCTCAGCGTCACCCCATGTGCTCAGACTTCACAAGCATAAAAAACAAACACACTGGGATTATACAAGTATTTACAATATAAAAACAATATTAAGGAAATATCTTTGAACATGGTCTTCTAAAGACAGTCAGTGTTGAAGCAATAAGCATGTTGTGAAGAATGAGGGATCCTTTTAACTGAAACGTACATGAAAAATAGTGACAGTGAGATGCCAGAAGGGAGCGAGAAGGGAAAGGTGGCAGATGGTACGTGTCAGAGGGATGGACTGAGGGAAGAGGTGCGCCTCACCCAGTAGGGGGCGGCGGTTAATGGACGGACGCGGTGAAGAATGCATGGCAGAGGTGGTGGGCCAGTGAGCCGCAGTGAAGCAGCACTTAGGCAGGCCCAGGCAATCAAGCAGAGGCGGCATGAAGGAACGCAGGTGGCGCTGAGGCAAACCTGGATCTGGGGTGCGGGACTTCGGCGGGCTCATGGGGGCTGGTCCTGAGGATCGCTCCACCATGGGGGTCTCAAGTAGGGGAGATTCTGCCTCCTCATCTGTAGGCTTTACCTGCTCCGGGCGGTTCAGGTTGGGGCGTGGCTCCACAAGAGCGTGCTTACCAGCTTCCAGCTTCTCTGCGACATCCTTGGGCTGGATGGCAGAGAGGCTGGTGACCAGCTGGGGGCTCCCCAAGGGGGTCTGCGCCTGCACTTGTGGGTGGGGGCCTGTCTTGCCGGTAAACACAATTGCTGGGGTGCTGGGGGTATGACCATCCTTGGAGGTTTTGGAGGACTTGTTTGTTGGGGAGAACACGGCTACGGACGGCTTGTCGGGAAGGTATTTGGGGATCTCCAGAGTCAGGTGGGGTCGGGGGCCGCAGCCAAGCCTACTTTGAAGACCCTTGGGACAGTGAGCGCCTGGGGAGCTGAGGGCGGGCATGACGTGAGCTCGGGGTGCTGTGGAGACCGAGGAGGAGACAGAAGCTGTTGGAGACATAGCTATGGATAAAGCGGCTGGCTTGTTCTTGTCCGGAGAGGAACCCTTAGCGAAGTTTGAGGAGCTCGGCTCAGAGCTGGAGGGGGGGCTGGAGGGGGCCTCACCGAGCTCCCCCAGATTGAGGCTGTCACCCAAGGACACAGAACGAGACATCTTTGCCATGGAGCTAGTGGTGGGGCTCATGTACGATCGGGCCTTGGGGACCCTGGGGGACGGGGTGGCAGCGTCTTGTGGCTGGGGGGAGGTTGGCACAGAGGGTACTGAATGGCGGGGTGTGGCACGGAGGTCTCTCTCATCATTCTGCAGCAGATGAGGGTCAGGAAACAGCTCCTTGGCACGATGGGAGGATGGCTGCAGGTCCTCAGCTGGCCAAGGGAGAAAGCAAACGTGATACTCACACCCAAGCAGATTCCTACAGCTATTTATAAACTACATTAAACTGAAGAAAATTCAGGGTGTACAGAACAGGATACAGCTGAGAGGATCGGGGGAAATAGAATGTATTATTAGCAACTAAATGCATCCTGAGTTCTGAACTGTGTTGACGGAGAACCGGGTCCTTCAGAAGCAACAGAGATGGGAGGCTCACCCTCGGTGGGCAGGTTCTGCGCCGAGTGGCACTTTTTCAGGCTGCCTGTAGACAGGTGGGAGGCTGCAGATTTGGCAGTGGGACCCGCTACCCGGCGCAGGTCAACGACCTGCGTCCTCCTCCTCTGAGGGGTGGAGCGGGAGACCAGTACCATTTCCGGCCCCTTGCTGTCAGAACCCTTCCGTTGGTTGTCTTCAGTGAGGCCCCGTGCCCCCGAGACCAGCGGCCGCGCCGTCGTGCTGGAGCCCTTTCCTTCTCCAGCGGGCTTCGAGGGAAATGTGAAGGCATTCCTGTATGAAGAGGTCAGATATTTTAAAAGCAGACCCACGCCAGGACCTACAGCTACTGACATTCGCACTCTTTGTTCAGGTATTATGCCAACAGATTTGTCCATTTTCCTTACAAGACATTAAATCACTCGATTTACAAACGCTTGTAAAACAAGAAAGCAGATGAACGGAGGAACAAACCAAAGAGTACCTGCTTGTTGGGTTCTTGGACAGATAACGGGCAGAGATACTGACGATCTCAGTGCTGCTCTGGGTTCTCACTAGGTTTGCTGGACATTTAGAGAGAGACACACACTTTACACATACCAACAAGGTTCACCCACTGGGCAATAAAAGTCCTACAGAGCACTAAGTTAGCTTGTCATGTAACCTGGGACAGTTCTTTACTTTGTGGTCATGCTACTACCGGTTCTGTCCTACATATGCAAAGCACAAGAGCAGGACAATGCGGGCTCACAGAAGACAGTGCTGCAGACGAAACAGGATATACATGCAGGAACTCTCATCATCCCAAATTTAGCAAAGCTAAAATTCCATGGGAAAAATGGCAGGAGGTTCTTTTTGTGGGTGGAACACCAGAGTCATGCAATGGGCAGAAAAAAAAAAAAAACACGAGGGGAGGCAAGAGGCGGAACCAAAACGCCTGGAATGTTCTCCGAGCAAGGCAAGACCAGAGATAGTCAAGTTACGCCTAGAGGGAACCTTCCCAGGCAGCAGGTTGGAGGAGGTGACCTTGAGTAGGTGACCTTGAGTAGGTGACCTGGAGCTGGACTCCAGGCCTGGGCTCGTCCTACCTGTGCCACCGAGGTCAGCCAGCGTCTCAAAGTGCCGCTTTAGGAAGGCTTCCTGGTCGGGTGTGTGGGGCACCACCCCCGTGACCTCAGCCTTTACAAACTCCTCCTCCTCCTCTTCCAGCTCCTCCCCTTCAGAAGAGTTCCCATCCACACTGAGTGGCTCTGTAGCTTCAGAATCTGAAACGGCAGCACACGGGTATAGTCACATGTGCTGCCAGTCACTCCCAGCCCATCCTGTGCACCAATACCCATTTTCCCCAGTAAAAACAAGCACCGTTCCCTCTACCAACATGTCTACTGCTCTTGTCACCTTGGTGCAAGCTGTTAGTAACCGTAGCAACAGAAACCTGCAAAATATGCAGTAACATAACTGTACACTGCAACATGAAACCAATGTGTAGCAAATGAACATAAACAAAAATATACACACAAGCATGATGATTCCTCATGAACATGCAAACGGGCAAAGGGCAGAGACACTACAGAAGAACGACGTCACTATTTAAGCAGTTTACCGCAGTGGCTTAAGCGTGCTTTGCATAAGCAGTGACTAATTTTCCATTTGTGTTTCCGGTCACAAAGACAGAGGATCGAGTGCTTGGTTACACTCTGTATAAATTTCAATGCAGCTACAGGCTGGAGTTTCACAAAAGTAGAACAGAGAAGCCTGGTTTTCCTTGCCAGTGTGCTGAGATAATCACTGAACCCTTGAGAGTTGCAAGCAGGCAGCACTTAAAATTAACCTTCAGTCATTAATTATCAGCTGTTACACAAGGCCTTAGAGCTTTGAAAACATGAATGTAGAATGAACGTAGAGCTTAGAGCTCTGGGAAGCTGCACTGCATGGCCGATCACGTGGGTGGGCTTCCCCCACGATTGATTTTGGGGCAATTTTGGCATGGATGTGCAAGTCGGCTGTATCTTACCTTCTCCGGGTTGGTCTGGGCTCGACAGCCGGCTGCTGGAATAGTCCAGAGAGCAGGCACTGTCCGGGCTGTGTTTGTCATGGCAACCGTTTCCCCTGTTGCATCGTCCCGGAGGTCCACGAGGAACCTCCTTCACCTGGTATTCACTGTATACGCGACCATTTTAATTGTCAAACTACGGCTGCACAATACATCATTTCAGCATTGTCATTGAGATGGGCGCATACTCAATCGCTATGCAGGACATGCAACATCAAGTAAAGCAAATTAAATCACATCATGCTACAACTTTTTTGATGCTTAATACATAAGGAAAACTCAGTCTCATTTTCCATGACTAATCTACAAGAGTGTCTGAAAAAAAATCTTTAAATCTGGGTAAATTATTAAAATCACACTGCAACATCTTCCTTTATTGTGCAGCCCTACAAAAATAAAACTTTCACTATATTACAATAAACTAATTTAAACACATCTGATACATATAAGAGTGCAAGATTACAAGAAAAAGCCTTGGAATCATTTGAATGCGGCGTGGGCTCGTTTGAATGCGGCGTGGGGGACGGGGGCTCGTTTGAATGCGGCGTGGGGGACGGGGGCTCAGCACGGGCCGTTACCTGTCCGCAAGACTCGCCCTGTCCTCGTTTCCCTCGGGGTACAGCACTGGCTCCTCCCTCTCTGGGCTCTGGGGGCTCAACCGGATGCTCTGGGGGCGAGAGTATGCCCAGCGACCTGCATCAGACTCCCCCACCTGTGAGACAAGAATGAGGGTTAAGGGGCCAGTTTCATCTGCATATTAAAATGAGCAAAAAAGCAAGGACTGCTTTTGTAATACTGCCATTTTCCTTCCAATTGATCTATACTTTTATATGTCTTTCAGGAAAATGAACCCACCTTACCAGGAAAGTAACCATACAAACAAAATAATTATATAAAACAAAGTAGTAAATAACCAGGAAGATACAAGGAACAGTAACAAATCATCATACATTTATTTATTTATTTATTTATTGCAGACAAAGTGATGCAGTTGAGAAAGCAGTGTCAGACAGTCCCTGAAGTTATCGCTACAGGAGCCCAATGGTGAAATCAGCCGGCCAACTACAGGCACAGTGTCTTAACCAAACACTAAGAGCAAGATTGGCCAAGCCCAGGCCAGGTCACGGATCGTTCAAAACCACGGCAAAATCACCAACCAGGCAAGCCATCGCGCTAACTATATGCTAAGCTCCTGCTAAAATTTTGTTAATGCTGTTCTCCACACCCACACTCACACGAGCACACACTCACTTTTGCTCATAGTCGCACGCCCACCCATGCACTCACCCTTGCACACCCACACACTCACTTGCACACTCTTGCACAACCACCCACACACTCACTCTCGCATACCCACTCGCACACACTCGCCCCATACGGTCACACGCTCACTCACGCACTTACACTTGTACACACTCACACCGTCATGCACACTCCCGAACACTGACATCCTCTCGCAATCGCACACTCACATTCCCTTGCACACTCACATACAATTGCACACACACCCATACTCTCGCACTCTCGTGCACATTCCGTGCACTCGCACCCTCTTACACTCACTTGAGCTCTCCTGCTCCCTCTCGCACTCACTTGCACACACACCCACTCTCGCAGAGTCACACCCCAGTGCACTCTCACCCTTGCTCACTCTCGTGCAGCTGCACACTCTCGCACACCCTCTAAGACGCTCCCACCCACCCACACTCACTTGCACACCCACTGGCACTCACTCAGTCTCAGTCACACACACTTACTCACACACACTGACATGAAGGCACACACCCACTCACCGGGACCCCTATGGTCTGTAGGCTAGTGGTACTGCCCAGCTCATTGTCCCTGAAGGTGCTGGCCGGTCCAGACCTGCATGGAGAAGGTGCCATGGCAAAAGACTCCAGCTGCCGGAGGTCTAGCATGGACTTAACCACCAGCCCCGTGCTGCCCATGCGCCTGGACCAGCGCCGGCGGGGCTGAGGGTTGGATGCCGCTGGCTCTTGCTGCGACTGGCCCTCTGCCTGCTGCGCTGTTGAGGAGCTCTCCTGTTGAGGAATGTACATTGTGTGTAAGGACAACAGGAGGCAGCACTGCATACACACCATATCACATCTGAATATTCACTAGCTTAATGGCTAACACGGTGGTTCAGTCACCCTTCAGTAAAAGATTATCCCAGAGCTGCTTAAAAATATACAGGTTTAGAAGGGATATCAGATACACATTAGCTAGTGTACTAAATAATTAATAGTACTGTAGAATTAAAAACTGCTGACCTTCTGTTCCCAAGTTTTGTGTTCACGGTGCTTGCCCTCAGAATTGCCTGCCAATGACACAATGACAGCAAAATTCTGTTTTGGTCAGAGGAGAACCTCAAACTGCCGACACTGACAAATGGCTCAGGATGAGGAAGAGGTGTGTGTGTGTGTGTGTGTGTGTGTTACCAGTGTCATCCCCGGTGCTGCTGCCAGAGGAAATGTGCAGGGAGATCTGGTCCTCCGCCTTGCCTGCCTCCTCCTCCTCCTCGATGCACTCCTCGTCCGCCTCTTTGTCACTGTCCGAGGACATGGTGGCCAGGACAGGCACACTCCGAATCTCCCGCCTGGTGCAGTGCAACAGTGGGTAAGAATGATGACTAGATGCTGCATTTTGTGGGGACTCCGAGCCGCCAAATGAACTACTTCCGATTAAATGAATAAACTTGTCATCAATTAGCACAGAGCACAAGAACTGTATGAATGTATGAATTAAATAGTGTTTCGGCAATAAAACTGAACAATAAATAAGTAGCGGTTTCAGAGTCCATGTGTGCTGTAGACAGTTATTTAAACTAGCAGGGTCAGGGGGTCTCTGGGAAAGTGGACCTCGCTTAAGAGCCCGGTACTGAAATCACTCTGCCACCCCGGAGATTTGTATGGAGTCCTGAGCTACACGCAGCTGCCGGACAATGGGTGCGCACCGGAGTGTGGTCGGCTTGTGTGTGGGGGTCTTCTGCACCAGTTTGCCCTTCTGTTTGAGATCAGAGAGCCGCTGCCGCATGTTGATGGTCAGCTCTGGGTTTAGACGCCACACAAAGATGCAACTGTGCACAGAAATCAGAGGGAGATCATTGACCATCACGACCAGCCGAATGACTTCCTGCCATATATCAGATCCACAGCACAGAAAGTCCATACCTGTCCCCTGAAACTGAAATCAGGTGCTTGCAATCATTGGTAAACTTCATTCCCGTGACAATCTCTGGAGACAGGAAGCGTAATGTTCAGAGGACACGTTTTAACTGGGACCACACCACATGTCATTAAATGGGTCAAGCAAGGACAATAATGATTTGAGATCCAATGAACCAGTTCTAAGTTTACCTCAAAGCTAGTTTAATAAGGCTCATTCGTCAGTTGCTGCGTCAGTACAGAGACTTAAATTCAAAGACATACACTTCATTGTTCTTCTACCTGAACATCTGCGACCAGAAGATGTCAAAAGTATTTGAAAGGCTTTTTGTAACTTTACCAGAATGTCCAAACATGGTGGCGACACATTCTCCGGAGTGGAAGTCGAAGATGCAGATGTTCTTGTCTGAGCAGCTGCTGGCCACGTACATCCCTGATGGGTCAATCTGGACCTACAAATCAAACCTGACCTTAGATCTGCTGCATGTACACTCACAGGACCAAAGAAACAGTGGCTAAGACCATCCAGCTATATAAACTGATGAAAAATTAAGCCGCTTTGGATAAAAAGAGTTTGCTAAACAACTAAAAATCCAAAAATATAAGCGAGGTGTTTGTAAGTGTGCAGCAGATCACGGGGAGGTGTTACCAACTGTGGGGAAATAAATATCGAAACACTTGCGACGTCCACAAAGCACTAAAGCTTGGAGGTGTACTCAGCATATTCCAGTCCACAGATTAATCGACTGCACCAAGTGCTCCACAGACAGCTGTATGAATCTCTGTACATCTCATCTTACCTTAATGAGTGTGCCATCCTCGCCCTGGGAGCCCTTATACAGCTTCTTCTGCTTGCCATTGCTGATGTTGAAGATCCTGACGGGTGGGGGCGG
>JAODKF010000030.1:4525912-4537418 GCA_026779585.1 Mormyrus proboscirostris | reverse complement strand
TGGCCTTCGAAATAGAGCTATAGAAATATACCCAGCAAGATGATTTCCTAACTCCAGCTTGATATCACTTCGGTCTCTCTTAGATTATTAGGTCAACGTGATACACAAGTAAAAAAAAACAGCTTGGCTGTCAGACAATGTAGTGCTTGGAGCAGCTGGCTTTTGGGTCTTGCTCACAGGCCCAATCGCGACATGACATGAGCAATGGGACTTGAACCCATGACCTTCTGGACACAGGCACCGAGCCCTAAACCACAGAGCACCGACAGCCATTCACATCTTCAATATGGAGGCCAATACAGGTAGTACTTTGTCTTTATATTAAATGAGGAGCCTTCAGATTCTCCCAGGGTAAGAGGGGATGGACTTACCCTGCTGGGTATGCCACAAGCCCGGAGCAAGGATCGCAGGCCAGTGCGCGGTTACCCGAGGCTGTGATGCCAAGCACCTTCTCCAGAGTAACCTGCAAAAGACGCAAATGATTAAGGTCCCTCTCACCAGCATCACCATTACTGGGGTAAGAACTCAACATCCTCCAGGAGTCAGACAGCCTTAAGAGACTCTGAATGCTACTTTGTGCTTCCTGGAGAGAGGGGAGGAAAAAAAAAAAAAAACACTTGGCGGCCTATAGGAAATCTCGGTATAAACACACTCTACAAGACAGGGCGTGGGGTCAAGAACCAAGGCACCCACTTCAAAGTACAAAAAGCAAGGCTCAATAATGTTGTGACTACAAAGGCCACGAACGTCATGGGGCACGCAGCCGACTCGCTCAACCCCAGCACAGTCGACACCCTGCCTCCGTAAAAACCCTCACCGTTGCCAGAGACACATACAGTAAGCGCCAACAAAAACGGCGACACCCTAAAAACCCTGTTTTTCCATAACCTAAGGGCAAAATTAACTGTGGTGCCCAGCAGCTCTCTCTCTCTCTCTCTCTCGCCCGACCTGACCGAGTCACCTCGACAGAGGCCCTGATTTACAAGAAGCTTTCCCGTCACCCCGTGACGCTCCCATCCAGCAAGTGTCAGAAGGCAATATTACTAGCCAAGATTTCCACAGAGCGATGCTGCTAATGTAACAAAAAAGAGCAACTAAATAAAGAGAAATGAAGACCACAAAGGACAGCAATGATTATTAACTTGTCTCATAACATCATGTAAACACCAGACAACCGAAAAATAAGAACAAATAATTTCTGGCCCTATTCTGTAAAGAATCAGTAAATCCATCATTAAAACAAAGGCAGGCCTGCAAAGTCAGCTATTATTGTGGAGATTTTTGTTAACAGCTGCACCAGTGGGCTGAGGTGCTTACAGCAGGTCCCCTGGGCTTCATTAGACCATCTCTGCAGCATTTTCCAGTCCGTAGCCTCACATCACCCCGTGAAACACGGCAGTCTGACACCTCGAGCTCCATGCAAGCTTTGCAGACACCACCTCCTCTGCAGCCACAAGCAGAGACAGCTGCGGGAGCGCGACGGGCATTCTGCGCAGACGCCCCTCAGGGGCGGCACCCGAAATACAGACAGCTTCATACAAGCTACAAAAAAAAAAAAAAAAGTACTGCCACCTGTCGCTTTTAACCTTTGAATCGCACCTCTTCGCAGCTGTATACTTGACTCGTCCAGCCTGCCGTTTCACAACACTGAAGAGGTCCGTTTATTTTCCAACAGTGTCAATAAAGATTTTCTCCCACTTTGGCGACAGCCTTCCAATGAAAGCCCCAAAACAGAGGGCGTCCGCCATTTCATTTCAAGCAATTGCAATCTGCAAATCGCAGAAAAACACACTACAGGTTAAGTCCTGATGGATCCCAGTTTCAAATCCAAGAGCCAGCCTCTTTATATACCAGTGTGACCTACTTGGGCATTGAAATCACAATCCCTTATGTGACCTTTAGCTGCACAGTAAATAAAATGATCCCCGCAGATTTTCATCCAGAAACCCTCCCAGGTGCCAGCAGGCCTGAGTGGCCCCTGCACACAATTCACACACCATGGACTTTCTGCTGGTCTCTGTAAAGCCTACAGCTTTCTGGTTGAAAACATAACTCAGTGACTTCAGGGGCAGAGACCAAAGCATCTGCAAGTTACTTGTAAACTACAGTTCAGTTAAAATTAAAGAGCAATTGTATAATTAAAGAACTCTACAGGAGATTTAAAAACACACTGCATTTAACAGTGAAGCTAGTTCGACTAGTTAATCTTTGCCACATCTTGCTTGGCAATTAACAGCCATGAATGCAACAGGAAGTGACATCACCGAAGTACTGAATCAAGGTGGCAGCTGCTGACAGTGAAATTGAATCACACCAATTTGTGGGCATAGGAAGGGGCTCTAGAGACATAATGTCATTTAGAGTATTGTTTTGTTTACATTTATTAGACTATAACACTTGTTTCAAGTTAAAGGAGTTTTCTGCCTGGATTTTGAAGGGGTATAAAGGGGTATAAAGGGTTATACCCCAGCAGCTCTGATCAGCTGCAGCACTAAGGCCACGTGGGACTAACACAGAAACACGAGCATGAAACTTCCCACAAGTGGGAGGAAAAGCAAATCTCCCCTTTGGCTCTCTCTCAACGCACAGGGGGACCGTCTTTGCTTAAGTCATCCATGAGATCAGCGGCAACGACTTTTCCCTGCGTCTATCATTATTTCCCCGCTCCTAATGATGAGAAATGGTCAATGTCACAGGCAAAAATAAAATTAAAACTGAAAGGCCTCTCAACTATAGGCAAAGTCTAAAAACCTGAGCGAATAACATGTCAAAATGATGAAACGAAGCGCAATACATTTCAATAGAATACAAAACCTAACGGAAAAGACATTTAACACCCAATTTTTAAAACACTTGCTACAAGAAAATATTGCAATTAAAAACATTAACGACATGATTTGAAGGTTTAGTGGATTATCCCTGCAGCTAAGCACTATTTCCACATTTTATAAAAGTAGGGGTGCTGTAGGACTTCCTCATATAATGTATACGGGGACATAGAGACCACAGCCAAAGGCAGAGGCTTGGCAAGACGGAAACCACATAAACTGTAGAGATTAAGCTGGATCGGCATTTCCAAAAGCATGGAAAGCAGAGCTGCAAAACCCCTCATTCAAATTCAACGTAAAGCTGATGTAAAGTGACCGACAACTTCCAAGTCATCCTGTAATAATCTTATGTGTCAACAGCGTTAGGAGAGTAAGGGAGCTATCCTTATGGCAGTATTTTCCAGTAGAGATCATCCTGCATGACAGCATCCTATCATCGAGCATGCAGGAGTTCCGACGCCACATCTGGAGAGCAGCTGCATCACTGGCGGATCAATGAACTAAAGTTATTGGAGGGAATAACAAACCCTACTGGACAAAAGGATCACACAAGACTTCGTGAGCCGTTAAAATACACTGTAAGAGGCTAAAGTCCACATTACACGTATTTAACAAGCAGAGACCAAGCCTTACGCATAACAACGTATACACAAAATCACCTCGCTACATAAAATATACCATAAATCCTATTAGCACACACACACACAGTCATCCTACAAAATAACTGAGAGATTCAAATGCCACATGACCTAAAGAGAGGTTTCAAAAACAGATAAATGAACGCTTATTAGACGGGTAGGCTACCTGGGCTATAAATTCCGTTTACATTGCTGGCGACACTATGATGGTTCAGGGGCAGAAGCTAAAGCTCCGTTTCGGTGATGTCAGGCAAAATGAACAAAAAAGATATTCCTTACAGCAAAATCAGGCTCCATCTTTTATTTCCCAATATTCTTATCCAGGTACATGTCATTCATTAAATGTTGAATATACTGATTATACTATATATGACTACGTCAAGCACGTGCCCTGGCGATGTGGTAAAACATATGACTGTTGCTTATTTTAAAAAGCAACTGCGTTTGTACTAAATTTCAGCTAGAGATTGTATTATAGTTCACTGCCGTAA
Organism: Mormyrus proboscirostris; assembly: GCA_026779585.1. Lineage (NCBI taxonomy): Eukaryota > Metazoa > Chordata > Actinopteri > Osteoglossiformes > Mormyridae > Mormyrus > Mormyrus proboscirostris. Next base: position 4,533,461 of record JAODKF010000030.1, on the reverse strand, counting down.
ATTATGCAACATTATTCTGCCGGATAATGACATGGTTATTTTAAGCACGGAGCGGGATTTAAATGGACCTGAACCACCCAAAAGGACACCCAAACAAGGCTTTCTCGTATAGAAAAATAAAATGCAGATGCACAAATTATTAGCATGCGGGCAAACTGATCCTACGTGCACAACTTACTGCATTGATACAAGTGGTCCAGTTAAGGTGATATTATCAAGTAACAGTCGGCGTGCGAACAGCTGCCCTACATGCCTACCCGTATTTGCAATTGACATATCTGGATAATTAAACACGAACTCGCTTTTCATATTCATTCCCATTAAAAAGTGAATTACGTACCTTATTCGCTAGGTTCTCTTTGTTGTTCCCTGGTTTATTCCTCCTCAGCTTGATAGAAGGAGAGCGGAGTAGGTTTTTAATCCTACTCTTTATCGTGGACCCGTCTACCGACATCTCGGACCAATGTCAATCCTTAGAATCAGTGTATACTAAGCGACAAACATAAAACAATAAACGCTGCCGCTAAGTTAAGCTTTCCAGTATCACTGCAGCTGTTAAAACGTAGCGATCGGCGATCGGCTCCTTAAAAAGCGGCCGAAATGCTGGCGGCTGCATAAACAGCTCATGTTAAGTGCGAGCGATCGCGAAACGCATAGCGCCGGGTTGTTAAGCGCTTCGCCTGTACTCCTCATCGCGCAGGGGGGAGCCTTTCTGTGCTTATCCGGCTTCGCGGGAGGGGACGTGGCGACTGGCTGCGCCTGCACCGGATCGAGCGCCCGGGTCGCCCTTCGCCGTCACGGCTCCTTCCGTGTGCGGTCGGCCGCTTTATAGCCGCTGCCCCTCCGGCTTGCCAGCTATTCGCCTACTACGCCGACTGTCGGTGGTTGATATAGTTAGAAAAACATCCCACTGCCTGACTTGTATACTGGGATTTTTTTTAACTGCAATCTATTTTGCTTCGCTATTCAATATGGAAAATGCAGTACCAGGGATGGATATACAGATATAAATGCATTTCCATTTTAAAAGCGAGTCGGATGAGCGGCGATGATTATGCCTATTGTGTTTTGATTGTATTTTTGTGGATATTGGGCTGAAGGAGTAATTTCCCATTGTTTTTTACTCTTAAACTGCATTGATATTGGCTGAAGATCCAAACGCCGCAACAACGAAATATGCTGAGGTCGTATCAGTTAGCTTGTCAGAGGATACGTGTAATTAAAACGAGCCATTGGTGGACTGATTATTTTTTCCGTTGCAACAGCTCGACTGATTAAATGCGATTACCTGCAGATTGATACAATATGGGTAATAACATTTTGTAAAGCTTTCGCCAAGGTTGTTTTGGCATGTTTTGTGTTATTCCAAACCTTTGTTACACACAGCTCGTATTTTCTCTGGTCTGAGGGAGGGGCCAGTAACTTTTCTAGTTCACTATCTAGATGCCAATATGCCGTCCTCATTCATTTAATCGTAAGCAACAGTTTTCATACTAAATTCAGTTTTCTTGTTGCTGCCCCAGGGGCAGGATAGGCTCTTTAAACTCGAGTTAACGTGTCCTGTTTCGACCCCAGCCCCCAGTCGCACCACTTTCTATGGCAACCAGAATGGCTCAAAAATGCTCCTTCAAAGGCAAAAGCTGCTTTACACTGTCTGCGGCCTCAAGTCCCTCGCAGAAGCTTAGAAGCTCGCCGACGTCGCCATCTAGAGGCGGCGTTTCGCCACAGTCGTTTCTCTGACGACGCATGACGACTTTCAAGCAGTTGGAAGGTGGATGTTTTGTTCATTGACATATTTTCATAACCTTAGATTTCTTACATGTAATTTTTCTGTACCAAGTCTTTTTAAGAATCCATCCTAGGCAGGGTAGTGATAGAGCAGTTGCGTTTGGTAGGTAGGGCACTAAGCTGGAGTACGTCTTAAACAGGATGCCAAACATAATCACTCTGATTGAAACACCAGTTAGCCTACTGACATGTCTTTGGACTACAGGAGGAGAGCAGAGTATGCAGCGAAAGCTCACGCCACATAGGGAGAACATACACACTTCATACACATTTTTCATTAGCTACATTAAATACACAAGTTCAGCAGCACTCTGAAATGCCCCTCAGGCAGTAAGAATTTTATTGTCACAAACTCACCTCTTACCCATTAAGCACAAAAATTCTAGCATTCTTCCCTTATTTTAATGCCACACACATACACACACTCACAATTGCTCAAGCTTAAAAATTATGGGAGATGGTGTCATGTTCTACACAAGGAGATTAATTTTGTATTTCACACAGAGGTCAATAAATCCAAATCAGGAAATCCAGTGCAGTTGGCATGGGGTGCCACCTTGAATCTCCTCCCTTCCTGCAGCCATTCCAGGACGCAGAGATCCACTGCACAGGGAAGACAAGAGGGTCCAGACAAGTGCTGGAGGTGCAGAGAGAGAAAAGCACGGTGCTATGAGGCTGAGGGTGTTATGCAAGATAGACACGCGGCCCACATCCGTAAACATGCGGTACACAGTCCAGGTTCGAATTGGTCAGATCACTGATGGCATCAACCCTCCAGGGTTTCTGTACACTGGTAGGGTAATTCACACATCTAACCTGGATAATTTGGAAAATTAAAGGTTTGTTTTTATTGCCATTGGTTATTAACTCCCACTGTCCTTATTGACATGATGTAACAGGATTCAACAGTTCTAAAACATCTTTTTTTGGTTAGAACTCATTACACCCATTTAACTGTCTTAAGCAAATTAACCGCGTATCATATGCTACTATAAAATACATATGTGGCTTAAGGATAGTGGCAAGCACAAATCCCAAAAGCAGAGTTTTTTCCAAATACTGATACCTTGGCTTTTCAAATCTGTAGCATGGAAATCATGTTCTTGCTCACCCAAGCACCAAACAAAGAACCTCAATTTAAGACAAATGTCCCCAGAACTTGTCAGTGAGCAGCTACACGAATCTGCTTTAAACTGACAATGCCGCTTCGAGCCATTTATTACCCACCTTTCCTAAGCGGCGCCTTGAGGCCACAGAGCCACTTCCTTACTCACCAAAGACCACTATGACGTGTGACAATGGCTTCTTAAGTGCAAGTTAAAATGAGAAAATGCCCATTGAAATCTACGAGATGGCTGTGTGAAAGACAGAACCCCGCACAAATACATAGAGTTTTATTTTATTTCAAGACCACATTGCCTTTCCTTCTAATCAATATTGGATCTTGGCTAGTAGATATAAAAATATTGTCACTTTTCATACAAAAACCTGGAAGAGAAAACACCCTTGTTTTTCCAAAAAGACCTGGGTAATGATTTTTTTAAAAAAAAATATTAACATTGGTCTTCACAAAAAACTTACAAGAGTATGCATTTCTTGAATTTAAAAAAAAACAAAAAAAAAAAGACTTGATACACAATGGAACAGATGGCTTTTAATTCTACTTATACCATGCTAGACCTTCTCGTTGCACACTTTGCATGATAGCTTATGGTTAATTTTATAGATATACATTTTACATTTTCACCTCTTTACAGATAAAATTATACATATCTGCTAGCTTTTTAACTCAGCAGTGATGCAAACAGATTCCATGTAATGGATAGGAACTTAAAATCCACTAAATTATGCCGCCTGAAAGTGATGATAGAAATAAAGCAAGTCAGGCACTCATGGGTACAAGATTTATATCAATTATCCTTTGAGAAAGTAAAGTAACAGCCAGCCTTAACAGAGCAGTATAAGGGCTGTTCATCACCATAATGCATTTAAACCAGATTTCAATCAAACTCGGTCAGCTTCTTCTCCCATAAGTCTTGTCCATCCTGTGCACCATCTTACCCAGCCTAAAGTCCAAAGAGCAGAAGTAAGGAGACACAGAGGTGGATCGTTCAGGTCCGGGAAGTAAAAATCTGGACCAAGATTTAACTTCAACCAACCAGCTGAGTACTCTACTGTATATACTCTATAAACTGTTTGGTTGAAAAAAAATTGTGGTCTAGATTTTTACTTTCTGGACCTGAACAATCCACTTCGGCATATTTTGCTGGGAAATTAAAAACACAAATACACACACACACACACACACACACACACACACACACACAATCTAAAATGTGTGGCTGATAATGGTAAAAAATAAATAAAATCATGCCAATGACAGATTTTGAAGATTTCTGGATTTCATTCCAATTCCCAACAGACCAATTCAACAGCATATTAGCTCCTTCAGTGCAACCACCATACAATCCACCTAAACAAAGATATATCTAGAGCCAGCCTGTCAAGTTTAAGATGTTCTTAGATAAAGCATATTAGCATCAATTTCCTTCTCTCTCTCATGTTGTGCATGACATTCTACAATCAGAACTTATAATGCAATGTTTGAATTTTATTGTTTTCAGGAAAACTTGTTCATTTTTTTGAGCAAGAGTAGAATGTATGAAAACATTCCTCTAGGATATGAAACGGCGTCAATCTCAATTCATAAACATACAATGGGGGGGGGGAATGGTTTTGAATGGTACACTTCACTAGAAATGCTACTGTTATACTATTCAGTGTTACTAGTGCACACGTCGGCTGACTAGTATGTACACAGTTGTGTTACTATGAGGTGTACGCACTGAACACTTAAGTGTTTGACGTCACGCTGAGTCCGACTTATGCAGCTCACAGAAAGGTCATGGGCATACAAAATTACCTGCAGGTCTGCATTTATTTCCACTGTTAGTTAGCAAAACGAAGCAATTTTGCAAACTGGCATTTTGTCCTGACAATACTTATACTCAGTACCATAAAACTCAGTCAGTCACAACAAAGCCATGTTCTTTAGGTTCTGCTGCTTTTCCATACTCCTAAATCATCTGCAGAACAGAGGACACCAGCAAACATCCTTCACATGTGATCATAAATTCTTGCAAGAATGTTATAGGACAAACAGTTTCAAATGAAACACAGGATTAATTCCCATCTCCATCCCTTGCAAAAAAAAAAAACTAACTAAAAATCCAGCTTTAGGAAGGAGACATTTTTCAGTTTCCCCCCCATTACTGCAGAGGAGGGGGGGGCACATTCTCATTTGGATTTGTTAGGCACATTGGGTAAAAGTTCGTGGGAATGGGAAGGAGGAAACATAAAAACAAAACACACATAGATCTCAAGCCCTAGATCAAACAAACATTCATAAATCTGAATAGTTCTCCCTGATTGGTTTGGTGATTCACAAGGAAGACTATCAGGTGATGTTCTGAGTGTTATCTTTATGCTGACTCAGAGGGTCTGGGGGGGTCCTCACCCCCATGTCCATGTCCTGATTTGGATTGCTCATCTTTCGTCCCAATGGGGCAAGCCTTGGCATGGGCCTCCAGGAGACCTCGCTTTCATTCTCGCCACCTTTGGACTTAGAGTCTGCGGACACTGCAGCATTTCCAGCTTTCATTTGCAGGAGGGGGGGTGGAGTCAGGGCCCCCCCTTTAACAGAGCTGGGAGGGCTCTTTTGTCGAAGGCCATTGGCCACAGTTGCATCGCGTTTATGTTCTGGTTGATTTCTCGATCCGAAAGATACTCTGACCAAATCATCTGCTCCTGCTCGAGGTAATTTCTCCTCCGACTGATCCTCCATCGATCCCAGCAGGTCCTCATCCAGCTGGAGGAAGAGTGGGCTGAGGGAGCGCTCATCATCGCCCTCATGTCCCTTCCCACGATCCACCGGTTCAGGGTTGACAGTCTCCCCTCTTTGCAGGGCATGCCTGACCTTCTGTGTTTGAGACTGTGTGCCCTCAGAGTCCTCGCTGTTCGTTTGCTGGTTGAGGAAAGCAATCTCATTGAGCAGTGATGTCAGCCTCTCATCTTCAGGATCATCATCTGTGCCATCATCGTCCTCTTCGTCTTGGTTGATGGTACCTACGCCATTAACGGTTGGCTCCTCTGTGGGAATCCTTGGTCTGTCACAAGAAAGCTGGTGTCCGATCACTTCTCCATCTTCTAAGCCCCGTTTTTCTTGGGCGGCTCCCTCCAGATCTCCTCCTGATTCAGGTCCAGGTCGCGGGCAGGAGGAAAGGTGCTGGATGGACTTGGATGAACTCTGATCACTTTGCTCTGATCTTTGTGGAGAGGGCAGAACTGACTTGATATTTATGATTTTAGTGATGGTTAAACTTTTCGGCGCTGCAACTGAAAAAGGGCAATGCAAATGTTCTTAAGAGAACAAGGCCCAACAAAAATTGGAAGACTGCTAAATGTCTTCATGGTAAACTTAGCAAAACATTATAAGGTAATTCTACCTTCCGAGTTGCTGTTTTTGCTTGTAGGTTGACTTGACAATGAAACGGAAGCATCGGGAAGTGGACTCTTGACCTGAATCGGAAGGGACACTCCTGGCACATTAATTGTCACTGAAGCCACACCTAAAATGGACAGAAACACAGTACAATCAATTTTATTCTTAGTATCAATCATATTCAGCTCAATCCTATTTCTGCACAGCAAAAAGGTACACAAAACAGCAGGTCCATACTAGAATACTATCGCCTTCATTTCAGTCAGTTGAAAAGTAATCCTAAAGGAAATTTCGAATTGCCTGCTGTAATGAATTGGGAAACACCAATTTCCTAATACTTGCAGTTTGCCCAAAAAGGGTGCCAGATATGGGATGTTCATGAATATGCGTACTTGACCGTTCGTGTGTCCAAACTGACATCATCTTACATTGGCAAAGTACAGCTCTGATACTCAAGAACAGAAGTTCTGAGGACTGTTAAAATTCTTCAGATGTCATTCTTACCACGCCCCAAATACCAATGATGCATCGGTTGCATCCTCACTGACAACACAATCCCACAATTCATTGCTTCTTAAGTTTGTTCCTAGGAGGCATGTCGGCAAGAACACTCTTGCCAAGTGCACAAGTATGTCGATACCATGGACACAAAGAACAAACACCCATAATCTACAGGAATCAATTACTTTTTTAAGGATTGCGAACCTCAGAAAACGCAGTGCTCAAGCCCCTGGAGGAGGGAGAAAGGCGTCAGCCCAGACCGCGTCAGAGCTTACCAGGGACAGGGGAAAGCACCACTCCACTCTTGTTTGGCTGTAGAAGAGTCGTAATGGGCTCCAGTGGACTCTTGACAGTTAGAATTTGCTGGTTAGACACCACAGCATTGAGTCCCGAGACAAGAGACCCATCATTCGCGGACACCAACGTGGGGGCGGGCAGCACTGAAAGCAGAGAGCATGGGTGTCGATACAGCTCACCTCAATACACAAGTAATAAACTCCAACTTCATCATTACAAATTTCCCCTTTGTTACGGCGAATGCTGCCACATAAGACCGTGTTCCTTTACCGCTTACTTTCCAATGTCTAATCCAGTTTTTAATCGTACGGGATGCAGCTTTTGCCCTCTCCCTTCCCTCGAGGCTGTTGCTGTGTCATGTTGCACTATGACAAGCCAGTCAGCTCAAAAATGAGGTAATGCAGTAGTACAGTACATAGTACAGTACATAGTACTATAATTTACACAAAAATGAGGTAATGC
>JAODKF010000030.1:4509295-4525812 GCA_026779585.1 Mormyrus proboscirostris | reverse complement strand
AGTACAGTACATAGTACAGTACATAGTACTATAATTTACACAAAAATGAGGTAATGCAGTAGTACAGTACATAGTACTACTATAATTTACACAAAAATCCTTGCTTAGCTAATGATTCACACAAAAAGTGCAACATTTTTAGCCACTGCTATATTTACTTAATAAACAGTAGAAGTTCAACTTTTAATCCACAAACTGAGATGTGAACAGGAAAAGCAATTCGGCTGGAAAAAAAAAAAGAGTTTAATGAGCTTTTACTATCTTGATGAATATTATTGCTTAGTTTAAGCATATCGCCACCAAGCATGTTTTGTGGCTCCTTGTGTTTGTTCAAATACATCCCCATGTCATTTTTTAACAGGTACCACATTACAATAAGACTACCCTTATAAAGGGTCTACGACTGGTTTATAAACAGGTTACATTGTGTGATATTAAGCATATTTGCCTTTAAGTGTTTTATTAAGTTACTCCTCATACATTTATTTTGCATAATACAGACCAAATCATCCAAACAGTTTTATTCTGAAACAGAAAAACCTTCAAATTCATCTGAAAGTATTGAAAGAGTTTGCTCATGTCTTTTCCATGTTTGACAGAGGTGTGTATAGTAGCTTGTTTCTCCTGTATTTAGACAAATCATTCATCAGCCCTGCTAACCAGGTGATGTTGGGGTGAGAAATAATTTTACAGAACAAAAGAACATGTATAATATAGCAGATTGGCCTATATGAATATACAATATTGTCAAAGGTATTGGGACGTCCCTCCAAATCAGTGAATTCAGGTGTTCCAATCACTTCCATAGCTACAGATGTATAAAATCAAGCAATCAAGGCATGCAGACTACTTTTACAAACATGAAAGAATGGGTCACTCTCAGAAGCTCAGTGAATTCAAGCGTGGTACTGTGATAGGATGCCACCTGTGCAATAAGTCCATTCATGAAATTTCCTCACTAAATATTCCATGGTCAACTGTTGGTGGCATTGTAAAAAAGTGGGAGCAATTGGGAACAGCAGTAACTCAGCCACGAAGTGGTAGGCCACATAAAATCAGAGCACATGCAAAGGTCATCAACTGTGACCTCCAAACTTTATGTGGCCTTCAGATTAGCTCAAGAACTTCATAGAATGGGTTTCCATGACTGAGCAGCAGCTGCATCCAAGCCTCACATCACCAAGTGCAATGCAAAGCCATGGATGCACACCACCACTGGACTCTAGAGAAGTGGAGACGTGTTCTCTGGAGTGATGAATCACACTTCTGTCTGGGTTTAGCGATTGACAGGGGAACGGTACTTGCCTGACTGCACTGTGCCAAGTATAAAGTTTGATGGAGGGGGATTATGGTGTGGGGTTGGGCTTGGCCCCTTAGTTCCAGTGAAAGGAACTCTTAATGGTGCAGCCCTAAAAGCCATTTTGGACAACTTCCTGCTCCCAATGTGGGAACAGTGTGGGGATGGCCCCTTCCTGTTCCAACATGACTGCACACCAGTGCAGAAAGCAATGTCCATAAGGACATGGATGAGTGGGTCTGGTGTGGAGGAACTTGACTGGCCTGCACAGAGCCCCGAAATCAACCCGACAGAACACCTTTGGGATGAATTGGAGCGGAGACTGTGAGCCAGGCCTTCTCATCCAACATCAGGGCCTGAGTTGAAGTTATGGCTGCAAAGGGTGGGCCAACTCCTTATTAAAGCCTACGAATGAGATGTTATTAAAGTTCACGTGTGTGTAAAGGCAGGTGTCCCAATACTTTTGGCAATATAGTGTATACATGCATATACAAGCTATTTCTTTACCACAGTGTTACCAGACATTTTATTACCATCCCCATGGGAATACCACAAAGATCATCTCCATTCCCACTGTTACTGTGGGATTTTTTTTCCTTCTCCCATTCCCATGGATATCGGTGATATTAACGCTTTCCCCATTCCCATGCAGCCCTCAAAACTGCTGTAATTAATACCTAACTAAATGCAAGGGAACTTCAAGTGGACAGAGGCCTAATTAAAGGGGTTAAGAAATGGAAGTTAATAGGTATTAAGGCAAATACTAAAGTAGCGGGTGTCCACATGCAGCTGTCAGACCTTGAGACACTGGGAGTTTTCTCCGGGATAAAATATTAGGCCTCCTCGATGCAGAATATGGTCTGGACAGGCTCTCCACGTTTGGAGTTGGTGAAACCTTTGGCTTGCTAGGTTTGGGGTCCACAGACACCCCAGCCTTCTTCCTCCTCTGAGCTTCCAAGCTCTTCTGTTTGGCACAGATGTCCTGTAGCTTCTTGATGATCAGCTCCTCTGTCTTTCCTGCAGAACATGCCAGTTAGTCGCTGTATCATAACAAGCACTAAGGTCCCATGACCTTGGGGAAGGCAAAGTGGGATAAGGGATGAGAGCCACGTCGTACCAGATGTCTGAGAGATCTTCTTGATGTAAGTAGCACGTTGTCGATTTAACAACCTCTTTCTCTGTTCCAGGTGGTCATTCTGATCCACCAAAGCCTGTATTTCGCCATTAGCCTAAAAATGAGTGAAAACAGGGCATTCCGATCTAAGCTCTACGCTGAAAAAACACAAACAGAATTGCTAGAATTGCTGTAGCCACAGATGTGGAGGTCCGCCAAAATGCGACAATGGTTAGTCATGTAACGTTTTATAAACATTTTAAAAACTGGACTCCTCCTTTAGATATACCTGCGCAACACACCTTGGGCTGCCTTCGTTACAAAGAATGTTTTTCAGACACAATATAACACGTATACCTAAGGCAGACCTCCCAGTCTCTGGACGTCCCTCACCTGTTTCAGTATGAAGTACTTGGAGGCTTTGGGCATGTGCTGCAGGCCCAGTATGTGCCTCAGCTTCTCGAAGAGCCCCCGGAGCTCTGTGCGTCGCCGCCGCTCTGTCACGTTGTGTTGGATGCGGCCCGCCGCGTTCGCCTGCTCTTCCTCGTTTGTCTCCTCTCGTCTCTTCTGTGCCTGCTGTCATATGATGCAGACAGTCACGCGCACTGCTGGCCTGGTGTTAACCAGTGCACTGCACTGCGACGGCTCAGCACTGCCATTAATCCTGCAGAATCACGGCACACTTACCGATTCTTTGGATTCGGTCGCGGTTTTGTTTTCGTACGAGAGTCTGAAAAAGAGAAACAAAGTTGCAACCTGGTTAAACAGTTTTCAGCACCACTGTCTGGACATACTTTTGTATGCAGCCGGAAATCAGCTACGCGTCAGTTTGATATCTTACACTTTGTCCAACTTCATCTGCATAGCAGCTGCCTTCATTCGTGCAATGTTGATTTTTTCTGTTAACTCTTCTACGGTCTCAATATCCACAGATTCATCCTCCTCACTGTCTTCTGGGTCCTGGAAGGGAACAAATTCAATTTTTCATACAGTTTTCATACAGTTGTGTACAGGCAAACATCTTGATTGCGTCATTGATCGGCAAGATTTTTGGGCAAACATTTAAATGGACGCTTCCTTTACCATGGCTAAGCTGACACTCTCATCTTCAGAGTCTTCCTCAGAGTCGTCAGTCAAATCCTCCGACTCCCCAGTTACTTCCATGTCTGCCTCCACCTCTACCTCTCCTTCTTCCAAGAGCCGCTTCTCCTGGGCCGCCTTTGGTATGGCCTCCCGCTCCACCGCCAGCGCATCAAAACTTGTATCCACTGGCCCGGGAACTACAGCCCCAGAAGGTGACTCCGAAGCAGACTCCTTGGAGCGCTTTTCAGCAGCGGATACTGCACTGATGACCTCGGAGATGTTTATTACTGGGACCACGAGGCTGGGTGGCTGCTGGCCAAGCATAGTGGAGGGGCCTGAATTGAGAATGGTTTCAGATGGTTTGATGGTTGGACTTGGTGCAGAACTGACAGAGCTTGGTTTCTCCTGAGTAGAGCCATCAGCAAATGAGCCTTCGTCTACACTAGTCTTTGACTCTTCTGATGAGTCTTGACCACTAGTATAGGAGTGATCGGCACAGACTGGTGCCACTGGGGCATCCTGGGAAGGATCTTTATCTCCGTGGATCTCAGGAGCCTGGTCCTTTGAGGAGGGGGAACTGATAGTGTCATTCTTTGCTGGTATATTGGGGACCACGTCTGGTTTCGTTGGTGTGATCACAACTTGGCTTACAGTGGGTTTTACGGTGACAGTAGGTTTTGGAATCTGAAGCAAGGTGAAACCACTCTGGCCAGAGAGAACCTCGGGAGACGTTGGTAGTGATCCTGCTGGGTTTAGGGTGATGACCTTGGACTCCTTGGTTCCCGGGGCAATTCTGACTGTGTAGGTCCCAGTCTGACCGAGAAATCCAGGGATGGTTTTGAGGGACGGAGTGAGGGTGCTTAGCGTAAAGGCTGTAGCACCTGAGAGGGAAGAGAGTTTAGGCAGAGAAGCAGGCGAAGTAGCCAGAGTGGATGGGGTCGCCTTGGTGACGCCGTCGGAGCTGCAGCCAGGTGACTCGGGAAGTGGGGTAGGGGGGGTGGCTTGGATAGTGACAGAGCTGGTGAGGATGCTGCCAGCTGGGGACTGGTTCACGACCGGAGTGGGAGAGGTGGCTGTGATGACCTTGGTGACAGCAGTGGCCAGTGGGGGCTGGTTAACGGAGGTGGGGGAAACGGCTGGGTTGGACACAGTGACAGGGGGTGCAGGCAAGCGGACGACTCCACCTGCAAAACAAAAAAATCAAAACTAGAATCTCTCTGTGATACACACGAGATTGAGTTGCATTTGTCAGATTTAGGCTGGTCACAATAACTTTTGGTGGAGGATATACATTATCCCAGGAATAACTGTGGTAAATATTAGTCATTTTAAGACCATTTTATGCCACCAATATAATAATACAAGTATACTGTCAGAAAATGTAGGTATCCTATATAAACAAAACAAAAAGATGAAATGCACTCTAGGGCTGTTAATGAAAACTGCACTAAATATGAAACAAAATTTGCCCCAGGAAGAGTCAAGCCAGTTCTGCGGAGGCCTTGCTCAGAGACGCAAGCGAACCTTGATAGTTCACTAGCCAGAGGAAAAGTTACAGGAATTCAGAAGTCAGACCAAAAACTGTATATGAATACTTTTTCTACCCTCTATGATCACACTGGAAACAAATACAGCTAACAGATTGAAAGAAAAGTTGAATCTGGAAACATACATACATACATACATACATACATACATACATACATACATACACACACACATACATACACACACAAGCATAGCTCTGCGTCAGTGTCATCGCTTTTCATTTGAAATATACTTCAGATATAGGTGTGATTTCATTAGCTTTTATTTTAAAGATGAAAATTTATTTAGTTTTTACATTTTACTTTAGGTTTTAGTGGCCTAATTTTATTTCAATAGATAGATGGGAAGATGCACAAAACAGTGATGTAGTGCCGTTTGTCATTTCCGTGGTTCAAGTGCATTTTGCACGAGAGGCCCAGAGATTAATAAAATAAAAAAAAAAAAAAAAAAACAGTAGTGGGCAGTGCCTGTGACACAGACAAACAGTTTGAAATGTATGAATTCTCCATTGTAACAGGAGGTGCAAAAGCAAAAAGACGGACCTGGGCTGCGGATGAGTAGGTTGGGCTGGAAGGCCCGCAGCTGGCTAAGAGGCACCAGCTGGACCAGCTGCCCATTGGGGTGCCGGTAGAGGTTTGTGCCTGTCGTGCCACGCACAGGCTGCAGTATCATCTTCTGCCCCGGGGTGATCGGTGTCGTGGCGGCTGGACGGACTGCTGGGACACCTTGAGAGACAGGGATGAGGAGCATTCGAGGAGCAGGAGGGGCACCGCCGGGGGATTTGGCTGCGGTGTCTTTGGATGGTGAGGTCTCTTCTAAAAATACAGAAGGAAAAAAAAAAAAAAAAAAAACAGGGCTGCAATTAACAGACTCAATGGGGCAATTTACCCATAGCAGGACTGCCATGCACTACAGAAAGAACTTAGCGACTGCCTTCAAAAACGACACAGAGCAAGCACGTTGAAGTTCACAGACAGCATGTGGCTCAACAAATGAGTACAGAATACCACGATGGAATGCAAGAGCTCAAAGCACTTCTGCTGATGAGAGAACAGGCGAGATCCAAGCACACAGGACTGCCCATGAATTCTGAGCATGGGAGAAATGTACCACGACCCTGGGATCTGATTGTCTGCCGAAAAACAAGACGTTTGGGGATGAAACTGGGGGCCAACAGACAGCGCGCACACACAAAAGGCAGCAGGAAGGAGGCTTACCCCTTTGGAGACCGGGCGGGACAGATAGGAGGGTGATAGGGGGGACGTTAATGACACCAGCAGTGGCAAAAGAGGCTGCAGCTGCAGAGGAAGTGGGGTGAACATTGCTGCTGATAGGGGAGGCAGGCTCCCGGACACTACTGCCCCCTTGAGGCAGCTTGCTTGGGGATATCACTGTGGACGCAGCAGTCGCACCCTGTACCCCTTGCTCTGTCTGAGGGCTTCGACTAGGGAGGGAGGGGCCAACCACCAAGAGGTGGCCGGACGGCAGAGCCACTTTCTGGAGGTTGCCCCCCACCTGGGGAGCGCTAACGATGGGCAGCCTTTGCTGTAGCGAGTTGAACTTGTTGACCACAAACTGGGTGACGACCTTCCCCACTGTGGGCTTGGCCACTGCATGAGAGGAACAGATTGAGGAGCATTGAGTTCAATCTCCTGGTTCTCCATTTGCAGCTGAACTTCAACCACAAAAATGCCGCATGTCCACTAGTGCCACACATTGTCATTCTGGCATCCAACGCCAATACAAACTTCTAAATGATGCTGAGGATGAGTAACTTACCTGTAGGCAGCGCTGCACAGTATCACATCACGATTACATGCTGCTTGCACAATAATCAACAGGGCTTTAGATAATGGGCAAAATATTTATCTGGACACCAGCTTTTTGGTGCTTTAAAGACAGTCACTTACAGCATGTCCACAATTTGGTAACCGGATTACTAGTACGACTAAAACATTAATGAGAGGGGCAGAGATTAGTGTGATGCCCAAAAGTTAGAAACACTGAATTCATAGTTCTTTGTTTAAACGTGTCAGACTTTAAACTGGAAAAGGTACCACCACACCGCAGACTTGTCACCTTGTTTGTCCACAATACCCTCCCTATTTAAAAATTGTTATGGCTGTTCATCTCTCCCTTTCTTCACCTCCACTTTGGTGCTTATCGCTTCTGTGATTTATAAAAACAGCAGCATGCGGCATGCTGACCGAATTTAAACGACGAACATGCCAAATTTATATAGATTACTGACTTTTGGGTGTCACAATACTTATCTCCTTAATATTTTAGGCATAATGGTAATCTACTTACCAAATTGCGGGCGTAAAATGAACGCTCCAATAGTGCTTAAAAGCCAACATCTGGACAAATGTTTTGCCTGTTGTTTAAAGCCCTGATGATTATTGCACTTGCGCCATATAAATCGCAATTACATCGTGATGTAACATCACACAGGCCACCCTGTAGGTAAAGGGTCACCTTAAATAACGGCGGTATGGTTGATATTAAGGCTGTACCAAGCCATTTCTGTGTAGTGAGTGTTGATGTATCATAATCATGGTCAATTGTCTTTATGTCAATATGACCACAGCCTCACAAACGTGTTTTAGGTTCTCTTCCTGCCAGACAGGACAATGATTATTCTGAACAAACTGCTAACTCTGAGAAGCTCACTGTGTGTGAAACCCAACTGACACTCCCCCCATAATGGGGGAGGCTCAAACGGCTGGAGCTTGGTAAGAAAGGGAATGTGGGTTTGCCCATACAAGAGAAAAGCACAGGCAGTGTGCTCGGACACCATTTGTGCGCCAAAAACCAAACATCTGTGTTTTATCTGAAACAAGCATTTCGGCACAAAGCTACAGCTGGCTGACTGTCCACAGCTAACCTGCTGCCCGGGACGGTAAGCTGGCATTACTTCAAAAACGAAAGCATGCTAGTGCGATATGAATCAAATATTTCAGCTGAATGCTAATGATTAGAATGTGCATCTTCTAAAAAATCAATGATGTTTAAAAACACTGTTTTTTCCCCTCACTTTGACCTGCTTGAATGGACTAAAAGCAGAAAGACAAAGGAAGCTTAGGCATTAGTGTCATTCGTTATACCAGTAACATTCAACAGCCCATGACCAAGAATATAAAAGTGATGAACCTCTGATGTGTGAAACTCCCGCTTTGTTCCATAATGAAACACCTTCAGTACGGGAGGGAGGCTTGGCATTAAAAATCAAGCCATGGAAAAACCATGCCAAGTTTTATATACATTAATATGCCACTGCATTACCGGAGGAATTCAGCCACTGACTACACACAAAAATAATCAACTCATGCATGCCAATGATCCTGGTTTATGTTTTTTGTAAGAACTGAGAAAGTGGGGCCACATCGGGGCTCTTCCCAACCTGCAACTTTAATGATCTACAGCAGCCAGTTAAAAGCATTCAAGTTAATCGTGACCTGGGGCTGGGTAATATCTAAAAAAATAAATATTGAATTGTCTACACACACACACGGCACAAATCGGGGCACTTCAATTTCTGCAGCTGAAAGCAAAACCTGAGAACACGATAAAACAATATTTAGATAACAGTCTAAACAGCTGGCATTAAAACTTGCTGACCGTCCAAAGCAGTGGTTCACAAACTTACAGTAAAGCCACAGCCTCAAACCATCATTATGACCAAAGTTTACATATAATGAAACCGCATATCATACGGAGTTCAGGCTAGAAGCCTAAACTGAAAGCCAAATACCACATTTTTATCTTGCTGTGTGTGTAGCTCACTTCCCCGACAAAGGCGATAATCAGTAATATCAACACCAGGTTACTTGTCTGATATCGTCAATTGTCAATACCATCGTCATATGACCCAGCCCTATTCTGAACAAGAATATGCACTTTTCCTAAATATTTTAACAGGTTGGACAGATGGAAACTCATTACTCAAAAACCAAAGGCATCTTGGTATCTGTTCAGGGAAGAGCTTCTTCACATTCTGTGCTCATTGTATGCTTCCACAATGCCAGCCCATTTCTTTCAATAAAGTCAAATTAGAAAATTTAAGTAGGGTACTGTGAGGGAGGGAGAGACAAACAATTCAGGAAATGCATTCCTTTAAATAAACAGTCAAGCTCAAAGGTGCTCAGTAGCTGCAAGACCACAGGACGTTTTTTACCTGAGAAAGCATTACTATGAGAGCAAACCATCACATGCTTTTTACTTCGTTGAGAACAAGACATGCTGCTGCATTTTATGATTGAATTCATCAACAATTTACCAATTTACTGCACATTGCTAATAAACTAAGCAATGACAAATGTATGATCACTTTACGTATCTGAACCTTAATCCTTCCTAAAGATTTTTTGCCTTGAGATACAGCTTTATAAACAATACTGGACAAAAGTTCAAGTACACTTGCTGGAAAAGTCTCTACATCATTCATCTACAAATACTTCAAAGTGGGGGAAAAAATAATCACACCACTCAAAAGGAGCAAGGAAGAAGAAAATTAGACGCTCAGTACTGGATTCCTCAATAAAGCCACCAAATATATCTTGAAAACTACTTCAGAGACAAGAGACATTCAGCAAAAAAAAATTCAGTGGAATCTCCCGACACGTTTTCCCAGCACAGTTTCAGCCCGTGCGAGAGTGTCAGCCTCCCTATGGTTTGCTTTGCATTAATTCTTCAGGCCAGTTTTATTGGATTATGTTCTGAAGGTTATGTCAGCCACAGTATTAGTTTGAGCTGACCTTCATTTTCCTGCTGCCCCAGATACTCCTTGCACAATTTAAAGTGAGTTTTTGGTGGTCGTATCTTGGTGAGGAACAAACGGCCACCCAATTAGCAGTCAGGGTGAAAGGGCATGTCTTTGACAATTGCAAAGACAGCCATGTTGGTTGATACTGCCATAGGGTTTGTAAAGATCACCAACAAAGCAACCCCAGATGCCTCGTTTATCTGAATCTGTTTAGTCTTGAGCATAGGAGACTAAGGGGGGACGTGATCCAGGTATATGATTCCAACAGGTCTGGATGCTGTTCAGCCAAATGGCTACTTTAATATTAGTTTAAATACTAGAACTCGTGGCCATAAATGGAAATTAGCGGGAGAACATTTGAAAACAAAATTTGAGGAAGCACTTCTTTACACAGCGTGTAGAGTATGGAATAGTCTTCCTGCTAGTGTAATGCAAGCTAAAACCCTGGGTTCCTTTAAATCAGTGATAGATAAGATTTTAACAACTCTGAGCTATTAGTTAAGTTCTCCCCAAACGAGCTAGATGGGCCGAATGGCCTCCTCTCGTTTGTAAATTTATGTTTTGTTTTTTCTGTCATCATAACACCACCTTTCACACAATGCCTGCATGTTTGGAGGGTACAACAGTACAACAAAAACAGCTGATGTGAAAGCAAGCAATTGCAGTCTGCATAACGTCTCAGCGTTGTCTGTAATGTTAACAATATAAAAATAACAAATAAATACCAGTAGACTGCTAAAAATATTGCACGCATGTCATGCGGTAATGGCTGATGAGGATGAATTACAAATAAGGTTCTACTTTGATTGCGTAGAAATAGTTCGGATTTATTAAATAAATGCGGTTATTGACAGAAGCGTAGAATGTTTTGGTTAGAAAATGTTGTCACTAAAAATGTCAGATCACTTCTGCATTATGAATATCATGCTACAAAACTAATAACAGCACTCTATGTAATAACTCAGCAAAGTGTGAAGGCATCCATGTTTATTACATAATGCGCCGCTTATTACATTTTCATCATGAAAAAGTAGAACTCCTGCATTTTGGAATAACTACCGCAATATGTAATCACTTTTTACAAAACGCATATAAATTATATATTGCGTTCAAGCTGTCAATTGCAAAATGCAGCAGATTATTTCAAAATATAGGTGCCATTACATAATGAAGTGAATACGTTACATTTTGGTCCTTGTTACAGGTGTTACCCATTACTCACTTTTTACCTTGTTACATGCCACAAGCAGTGTTTCT
This sequence comes from Mormyrus proboscirostris, assembly GCA_026779585.1. NCBI lineage: Eukaryota > Metazoa > Chordata > Actinopteri > Osteoglossiformes > Mormyridae > Mormyrus > Mormyrus proboscirostris. The sequence goes on along the minus strand of JAODKF010000030.1, from coordinate 4,514,748 downwards.
TTAGGGACAGAATTGCTGGTTAAGAGTTACTGGTTAATTAACTTAGGAAACATTCTAATTGGGTTGTTTGCTTAAAAAAAAAAAACTGATCTATAATGTGGATCATGATTGTAAACAAAAACAAAAATACCATATATGGCATTCTTGCCACAGCTGTAACACTTCTCCTTTCTGTATCTTACAAATATATGGTGTCTCCATCCATCCATCCAAATATTTGAAACACTGCCTCATTAGTTAATAACCAAAGTAAAAGTATTTTATATAAAACAATCACATACAGGTTTATGATATGAATAATTGTGGTTTCGAGCTGATGTACTCAAACTCCTGTTGATACTGTATATAAAAATAGAAATCATGTATGGCATTGGAACCGGAGATTCATAAAAGTCCCGTTTCACCACAGATAGATTTATATTAATAAAAGTGCATTTTAATTGAACAGACAAAAAAATACCACCAAGCCTTACAGTCTGAGAGGCGTTCAGTGTTCTGCCAATGCAGACGCTGGTCAGCACTTACCCAGGTTCTTGAGGACCGCAGCGACGGTGGTGCCGGAGCCGCCGCCGGTGACTGTGGTGCCGGAGCCGCCGCCGGTGACTGTGGTGCCGGAGCCGCCGCCGGTGACTGTGGTGCCGGAGCCGCCGCCGGTGACTGTGGTGGTGCTCGTTGTAGTGGTGCTGGTGCACAGGCTGTTTACTGGCAAGCGTGGCAATTGTAGTGTATAACCGGCATCCACGGAGCCACCCAGAGGCAAGTGGTTTGGTGACTTAGCGGTGCCCAAGGCCGTGCCGCACGGCTGGTGGTCTACAGGCCGCAGCCTGCCGGTGATGTAAGCGGCCAGCCGGTTCGCTGGATGTAGTGCTCCCATCTGACCAAGCTGTAGCTTGGCCTGTGGGTACGATTTACCGTTGACCTGTATAAACAGACGTGATTCAGGACAGCGGGTGGTCAGGAGACGTTTTGCGTTATAGCAAACATCTTAAGTGCGAGTAACAGAATAACAGTATCCAATGTAACATTTATTAGCAGGTTGCGTTACCTTGATATGCCCTTGGGTAGAAACCCCTGGCTGCTTCTTGTTGGCAATGAGGAGGCCAGCAGGAGAGACACGTGTAAGGAAAGGCAGAACTCTGCTTCTGGATGCACTGGCCCGCTCCTCACCCTCCCCTCTGCACTTCTCTTTACTTTTGGTCTTGCTGCTCAGTTCGGTGTACCAGTCCTCATCTTGAACGCCCCCTCCACCATCTTTGAGGTGGGATATGCACACCTTGTAGGTGACTGTGCCGTCCTGGCCCACGGAGCTCTGGGAGACTGGCTTAACGAGGTAGGGGCCGACGTGGAAGGAGTGGGACAGCCGGTTCTGGGCCATGGACTCGCAAATGACCCGAAGGACATGATTCCTGTCTGTCTTTTTCTCCCAGGGGCATTCGGACACAATCTCCAAGCGTTTCACAGGTTCTGACTGGAGCGTGGCCGATTGGGTCTCACCCGGCTTCTTCTGGTTTTTACCTGCAAAGGGAGATATCAGGTAACACATTATGGGTCTTTCATGTTGATTAATTCCATCTGTACCTCATTCCCAGAGAGATTTGTTTTCATTTGTGATGTTTCATTTCTGCAATTATCCATATCTACAGCTTGAACCCAAGAACCCAGATAAAGTTTGGGCTATTCATTTGGTTTTGTCATTTGCCAAGTTTGACTTCATGTTTGTGTGATGTTCAATCCATGCCATTCCAATCCTATCCACCATAAAAGAGATCTGCTTGTCACAAGAGAGATTCTTGCAGTAATTTAAAGAATTAATTCAGCCTTTGGGAATAGATGCTTAAAAGAACTTACCAGGTTTGCGGATCAAGATAGTGTTTTTGGAATCATCTTCCTGTTCAGACAAGAGAAAATACTGTTTTTCAATAGCGCTCCTAACTAAAAGGCACATTTTTTAAGGGAAGCATAATCTTATTTCTGCTATAAAACTTAAGAGTCCTGTTGTGGGTGTTACCTTGAACTTCCATAGCACAGCAGCTGCCTGGGCTTGGGTTTTGCTGAATGGACGAACACGAGCACATGTCATCATGCTCTCAAAGTAGCGGTACACCGGATCTTTCTCCTCTTCCGGCACCTGCGCCATTGGAAGAGATCATGTGTTTAAGACTGACCCCGATTTCCACCAATACTCTGAGTGGCGTGGAAATTAATTAGAATGACAACATAATAGTGGTTGGATAGCGTAGCCCAATGAAAGCAAAGAAGGGCGGGGGAAGGGACTCAACGGCTCCTCCTCCTTACCTCTTTGGATACATGGTTGCTAGGTGACTCTTGGCGAATCACTACCTGGGACCAAGGGAAGGAGACTGGCGTGGGTGCATACAGGGGCTCCGGATCAATCTCCACCACCTTCGGGTTCCACAGGGTCTGCACACGAGCCGCTGGCTCGGACTCCTGCTCAGGTTCGGATATAGCTATTGTGGGCGACACAGCATGACAAACGCTTTGTTAAAATGGGTTTGATGGTGTTCCAAAGCCTGTGGATTTCCCAGGATTATATGCTTTATATACAATTTTTAGCGATTTTTTTTTTTTCTTTTTACTAATTAAGCCAGAAAACATGCATAGTGAGATTGAGGTCAGTCTTCCCAAAGTATTCGCTAAAGGAGGTCAGAGTGTTCCAATTTGCTTTAGGAAATATAAGCTCTACTACTCAACCCGTGCTTGGTGTTGTTCAGGACACTCACTGTATGCCATCCTCTTTTTTTTCTTCTTCTTCGGCTTGGAGTGTACATCCTCCTCAAGTGCATCGTAGAAGATGAGGTCACCTTGGTCCTGTGTATTCTTGGTTGGCGATGGCGGTGCCTTGACCAATACGACGCGGCGTTTTAGGCAGGTGCAGCCAAACATACATTCGGGCTTGCCGCAGTGGGTGAAGCGCCGGTGTTCTTGCGCCAGACTGCTACACACGCAGCCCAGGCGACAAAAGTCAATGAGGCAGGGCGGAGCTCGCCGCTTGATCACCCTGTTGGCCGCTTTACTTCCCTTCAAAGTGCCCTGAGATGACAGGTCAGACGAGGGTTAGTCAACACCAGGTGCTTTGTGAGCGTAGATCAAACTGTTAAAATCTCCCAGAATACACCTCAATTGGCTCTACGTTTTTCACCGTTTGTAAGTGTCTGCCTGTGATGACATCACAATAAGGGTGAAAAGGCATGTGATGTTTTAAAATATATGGCTTGTTCACCTCAAGAGCTTTGTACAAAGACATGAAAACAGCCGCGAAACAGTGTACAAATCAGCACGCAACAGGGGAAACACAGGGAAACCGAATTGCCCGGAACGGCAAAAACTTATTTCGAGTCCTGTCATCCCGCTGGATCATCCGACTATATGGCAGTTAAAGCCTGTGTTTCCTCATTTGTCCATCCTTCCATTTTACTTTAATATTTTTGTTTCTACTGCTTTTTATTTTGTGTCTCGCTGTTCGCTGTGTGTTTCAAAAGTTGTATTTTGTGTTTCAGCGGCAGGCTATCTGCATATCCAATCGACAGCAAATACGCGCGTGCAGCCCGGTCACAGGCAAAGACCCTGTTACAGGCTCAGCTAATGGAGCTAGACAAACTCTCCAATAGACGCTTAGAGCTTGAAGTAGAGAGATTTTCGGCTGAAGCAGTTGGAGACTGAAAGGGCAAAAGCCGTTTTGAATGCATCTATGACCCAAAACCTTCCTATATCCATCCCAGTAGTACCACCTGGCTCTGATCCTGCTGCTGTTACCTGTGATGGACGTCACCAAGTATGCTGCTCTTGTACCCACATTTACAGAAACTAAAGTAGATTTGTATTTCTCTGCATTTGAACACCAGGCTACATCACTTTGGTGGCCCAGAGAGATCTGCGTTTTGTCCCTGACTATGACAAATTAAAAGTAGCCGTTTTGCAAACTTATGAGCTGGTGCCAGAAGAATATAGACAGACGTTCAGAGACTACAGGAAGACTTCAGCGAGTTTGCTAGGGGGGAAAAAAAAAAAAAAAAAACAGAACACAAGTGGTTGTCTGTCTGCAAAGAAAATGACTTTGAAGGATTAAAATCACTGACCATGATGCGGGAATTTAAAAATCGTCTTCTGGAATGCTCTATAGTACATTTGAACGAACAAAAGGTTGAAACCCTTGAAGCAGCTTCTGTGTTGGCTAATGAGTTTAACTACCATTTTCTCTCAGAGTGGTTTCAGGTACGACTAACCCTGCTGGGAAACGGTCCCGCTTATGTTTTTATAGCCATGAATTAGGACATCAAAAGGGGGTCATAACAGGTGATGCTCTCAGGGAAGCTGACTACAGAGCTCTCACTACACATGTTTGGACCAGCATTGCTACAGAACTGTATTTAGGAGTGACCTGTCATTATCTGGGAGGTGACTGGGAAATGAAATCCTACAGCATAATTATAATACCCCTCGAAGAGAGACACCCAGCAGCAAACACTGCAGAGTGAAGTGTCAGATACGTGAAACCCATCTCCTCGCAACATTAAAGGTGTGGTCCATGACATTATCGCAGCAGAGTGTTTGCCGGTTGCTTGAAGCATCACTGGAGCAAATGGGAGTGCCTCAAAACAAAAGGAAACAAAACAAAAAAGAAGATGCAGGTTCTTGCTTGAACAGTGTACAAAAAATGGTGATTGCAGTGCTTTTACGAGCACTGGCCCGTGATTGCAGTGCTTTTAGGATACAATATAGAGTATTTATATTTACTTGAAAATACCTACTACATTTTAAATAGAACAGATAGAAGATGACAGTGTTACCTTAGACTTCTAACCCTGATAAAAAAAAAAAAGTTACACATTTTAAACTATCAACCACATTTTATGGGCGACCCAATTAGCTGGTGATGATCTATGACATTTTTGGGAAAGGCCCCTCTTTTGTAATGCAAGATAGTGTTTTTTTGTTTTTGTAGTTACTGTGGTTAATGGTGCGTTAATTTTTCTCTCAGAACTCGGAAATTCCGAGTTGAGTGACATCACGTCAGACAATCTCCCGTTCGAGCTGCCACAACTCGGAACAAACATGGCTGCCTCCATGAACACGCTGCTGTGTGTTTTATATTTTAGCAGATTTGGAGTGAGATTATTTTTTCAGAGAGACATGGTTAATAATCATAAAAACCTAAACATAATGTGAAGTACTCTATGTGTGTGTGAGTGTGTGCTTATTATATGCACTTTTTTTATTATTAAAACAAAACAATCACTATTTAGTGACAACAAAATCTTGTCCAACACCCATGTCATAAAAGAGATGTATTTCCAACGGGAAGTGACGTTTTTCGTGACGTTAAATGATGTTTTCTTACCGAGTTGGAAAGAAATGCCATTGCAGTGGCTTCCAGCTCTTTGAACTGCAGGGCCTGCTTCATGAGAGAGGCTGTCCTCTCTTAACGCCTGCCA
>JAODKF010000030.1:4488689-4501598 GCA_026779585.1 Mormyrus proboscirostris | reverse complement strand
CCCATGCTTTGTACCCGGATGTACTTTTTTAGTATTTCCCCGCCAAGCTAGAGAGAGTGACTAAAAAAAACGGATGCAGAAAAAAAAGTGAAGAATTTGATTAGTAGAAGCAAAAATCTAAATCAAACTCCAGGGGGAACCCTGCATACCACCTACGATTTCTCTTCAGCCGAACGGCACATAAACTGATCGCACAGAAATGCACAGAGCTGTCACGATTACTTGAATTCTTGATTATTTGAAACCAAAGTTGCCCTCCTCAATTACTCTACAATATGACGGAACGAAGATGGCGCATAACGGACAAAGGTGAAAATGAGCAAAAGCCATCAGTTGTCTGGATGCACTTCACGTTAAAAGTGAATGAAAATGTAGTCATTTATCAGTATCGCGAAGCAGAAATATATCCACAGTACTAATGCAAGCAAATATATCTTAAAGATTACTTTCGGGTTTGAAGGACTAGGCCAATAATGCTAGATAAGCCACTGATATGTGCCATTTAGCCACTCAAAGTAGGCTAGCCTGTGTCATCGCTTGACAACCCACATTTAAGTCAGTTTACTTTAATTGTATTTAAATTATTTTATAAAAGCTTGTTATAATGCATATTTAAAATAAAATGTCAAACCAATCACGAAATTTATTTAGAATACTCAAAGGGTGAATGTTAGAAGGGAAACAATCTAGTAGGTCATGAATGGCAATAGTACAAAAAAATGTTTCTTGCAATCGCAGGTTTATCATCAATCACATGCCCCATAATTCACTGTGCGATGACGTTACGCGATAATTTCTTAATTTACTTTCTACGATTACTGTCAAACTATTTGCTGCTAAAACAAAAAGTCAGCCCTGCCACTTAAACCACATCATCTTACATAATACGGTATATATATATTAACCATTTTTTTGTGAGCATACTGTTTTGAGTAGGGCTGAACGAAATTTGATGTTTGTGATACTTAACAGTTGAAAATGAACTATAGTGAAATAGAACTTCAGTCTGCCACATAGGTTTGTGGTATTGCGATTAGTTGCACCAACAGATACAAAGCACTGCCCAAAGCATTCCCTTTTGCTCAATAGTTTCTGTGAAATACAAAACATTTCCATACACCAGAAAATGATTGTCTTTTTGTGACCAGTTCTTGCTTGCATTTCTCCACTTCGCGCATTACAGAAAGTGCATGCAGAGCTCAAGCAAAAGCCATAAACTTTAGACTGATTTTTTTGTAACATATACTACATAATTTTTGAAAAGGAAGAACTGTTAAAACGGCAAAGCTTGCTAAAATTTATCATCCATGACTGACCAAAAAGCAGGGGGGCACAGTGAGTAATGCTAGCACTGCACACTGCCACTGTGCGTGTGGAGTCTGCATGTTCACCCCTTGAGACTCCACACGCACTTTGGCGGGATCCCCGGTTTCCTTCCACTTCGCAGAAACACGCAACTAAAGTGAATCGGAGAGTCTTAAATTAACTGTATCCGTGACCCCACAGGGGCTGCTTTGTTCATGTTTTGCGGCAAATGCAATATGTCCATTATATTACAAATTAAAGTTGGTACAATTAAACGATTATTGATGTAATCGATAGTGACAGCCCAAAAAATCTTTTAAATGCTTGATTCAACACCCTCTGTTGATAATTATTTTAACGCCTTTTAAACTAAAAAAAAAAAAAAGGTCAGAAAAATGTCAAGTAAAAAAAAATTTTACGTATAGGAATATAAAAACAGTTGTGTAATGAAAATGATTGACTGAACACATCTCCCAGTACTGTAAAGTTTGCATGTAGGTTAGACTGGCTCAAAAATATTCAGTCAGGAGAACTGAAGCATCTAAATTACCCAACATGTAAGACTGTGCAAAGTGTGCATGTATGTCCTGTGATGGACTGACATCCTGTCCAGGACGCACCCGGCCTGGAACCCTGCACCTCCTGAAACTGACTCTAAGGTCATCATGGCACTGGAATGGATAAACAGAATTTAAATTACGCAAAACTGATATTCCTAAATATTACATTAAAAAAATGTAAATGCTAACTTAACAGCAAATAAAGTTTCATTTATAATTAGCTAATTGTGCTAACAATTAAAAATGTACAGAGAACCTTAATTTCAGGATGCTTTGTCTTCGACCAGTTATGATTTTAATGTTATGTTTTTAATCCTGTTATAACAGTGGTGAAAGTAGTCAATATGCAAAATTTTAATGGCTACATATAAAAAAATAATAAAAAAAAAAAAACCACAAACCACGATTTCTAAACACTAACACTGTCCAGCAGCCTTAATTCATTTTTCCCAATAAAAAACTCAAACCAAATGCAACACTTGTCATTCAGACTCTTCCAGATATCTGCTGAAACAGACAGAGCTGGCCTTCACATGTTTTAATGCAATACATACAAACCAATGCACAAGGAACACCATAGACAGGATGCCTGTCCATCCCAGGGCACAGACAGACGCACACAGACACAATCATACTCTACAGGCAAGCTGAAGGCACAAAGGCATCTTCAACCTGAGAGCTACTTCTACACAGAAAATCTCTGGAGCTGCATGCGTGATGCAAGACTATATCAACAGGGGAAAGGAGAGCAGCACTCAATAGCAGCACTCATTGGTCGGAAACAAAGTGAAATTCTTTGTAGTGCCTCAATGAACATGTAGAAAAAAAATGTTTTTTTAATTTATCCTATTTCGAAAAGGAGTTCTGCAAGCTACTCACTGGCTCCCGGTAAGTTGCTAGTGGCTTACAGGTGAAGCATTTGTTACTGCTTAATTAGGGTAATTCTACATCTTTGGTCTGTAGGAAGAACATGCAAAGATGCAGAGGAGAGGTGGGAATCCATAAACCTAGATGTGAGAGGCGACACCCAGACTTCTGGGAGGCAGTCACACCAAGAAATACACGATTTTCTCACCTGTGTTCTTTGTCTGCAAATGCTGCTTTTGGTGGAGATATGCCATTATCAAGCATCTCCGGGCCAAAATCCAGTGAAGGGAAGAGCTCCTTATCCATGACAAAAGAATCATAGGCATCACTATTGTCCAAGTGCTGCTGGTTCCCCTTGATAGTCTGCTGTTCTTCACTGCCAAACGGAGGCCTATAGAGCTCCAAGCCCATTTCAGAGGAGTCGGGCTTTGGCCGGCTACAAGAGCCTTCGTCACGAAAGCCTTTGGCAAACGGGTTGTAGTCTATCTTCAGCTGAGTGATTCGCAGGTTTTGATAGGCTGTCACGGCGAAGAACTCAGTCTGGGGAAAAGTGAAGGTCAATACGTTGGGGCCGTTCAACCGGATGACTTCTGTGGCTTTGTCTGCGGGCACCACGTGCAGCCGGGGCAGGTAACGATGCATGGAGTGCAAGATGACATGGCCCTCCTGGTCCAGCGTGTTATTGGTCAACTTCAGCTTGTAAAAGGACACCGGGTTCTGCATCCAATAGTGGCCAGAGGAAGGGGAGTCTGGGTGGATGAACACGCGACCCAACACGTGTGGCTCAGCCTTGCCATTGGCTTCCCACAGCCGCCCATTCCACTTGTAGCGGTGGTTGTCCATGGGGGTGATGTCCATCACCAGAATGTACCTTTGGAAGGGCTCCATACCAGAAATTCGAAATCGACAGTAAGGAAACATCCGGCGGCCCTGCTTTGTGAGGATCATCTCCGTCCTACAGCGATAGAACTCATTCCACATGTTGTTGTTGTCCAGAGTGACCCTTACACCCTTACAGACAGTTTCCGGTGGCAGGTTCTCCGGATGTGGATCACCCATGGTAGAACATACGTCCGACTGTAGGCTGGGAGCACAAGCAGATTGACCTGCCGCTGGCGTGGCCTGGGTAGACATCGTCGCCATGTTGGCTTCCTGGTTGGTCACCAGGATGCCCTGGTCCTGCCCTCCTTCGCTAGCGTGCCCCGGTTTGAGGATAACGAAGAAGGCCAGGGGTGTGCCAGCGGAGGTAGGTGTGGTTACAGGGGTAGCTGCTCCCTCTTCCTTGAGCACCATTAGAGCCTGACTCTCAGTAGCAGCCATGACAGAAATGCTGTGACCTTCGGGGGGGTTGTCAAGCTGTTCAGCTTGTGCCGCCAGTTTGCTGTGTCACCATACTGAAGAGAGAACCAGAAGGACATTAAATGGGTATCTATGTCGACCTCTTCCAAGACATACAGTAAGAACGGCACAAGTGTGTGCATCTGCACATTTCTTAGACTTGTATGTGAAGTGTAGGCAACTGCAGATTAACTATTATATATACTGAGTGTATTTGAAACCTGTTAAGAAAACAAAACCACAATACTTGTCATTGTTTTAACCGACTTTAAATAGTATAGCAATGTCACATGAGAATTGCTTTTGTGAGACTAGAAGGGAAAAACATCCAGCGATAACTAAAAACAAGAAGAGTCCCATATAAATGCTCACAACATTCGATTCACTGTGCAAATCAGCAGTAATCCTTCCATTCTTGGATATCACAATATTATGCTTTCTGGTGGATCAGCCAAAAAAAGATTTAACGGAGAGGCACGCTCCACCCCAAACTGATGCATGAGCATCTTTACACCCAATCGGTCTTCAAAATGAACAACTAGTTTTTAGGGTACTATTCAGTCCCACAAAACCAAAAGGTTAAATCCTCATAGACAGTATGGTAACTAGAAACATGGACCTTTAACCGAAAGACTCAAGTCCACAGAGGGGTGCATTTTAAATTAATAGTTCCAGTAAAATATCCAGCTTAATATATATTTAAAAACAGACAGAGATCGAGAGAGATAGATAAACTATCTATCGGGGAGGAAAGTTAGTTCTACCTTAGCAAGAAAACTGTGAACTACTATTGAATCCCCCCCAAAAAAAAAAGGTTTAGCTTGTAAAGCGTCATTTAATGCAAGATGGGCTGTTACAATATAATGTGTTTTATACACAAGATATGATAGTTTCAGATAAAAAATATAGAGTAAGTACTACAAAATAAAAACTAACTGTACCTTGTACACCATACAGGAAAAGGATAAAGACTGAAAGAATTCAGTCCCTTTAACTAGACTGAAGAATGCCTTGTCAGTCATGCCATTTCCAAATCAAGTGATTTTCCATCACACACGGAGGCAAATATTTCAAGATGACATGCCAGTAGAAATTTAAATATATTCATAGTCTCAGAGAGCTTACACATATACTAAAAGGTAAATATTCATAATATCTAAGTATATTACATCACTTTATAATTAATATTTCAAATGAAGTATTATATTTTAAACAAAGACCATGCAGGCTTCACCAAGTTTCAAAAGATACCCCAGCATAATTAGTTACGAGGCTATATGGGCAAACAAAAAAACCCTAACTCATGATAAATGTACTGCATTATGGACTGGACACTGCTCTAACAGATGAAGCCAAATGCTCCTGCACCTCAATGTGTGGGATTATTATACTAATTTGTGTAACTGTCAAGATAAAAATCCCCAAGATCACGGCTAATTTGACAATGTTGCCATGACATCAGAGCACATTTTAGATTACACCTGCTATAGATGATCCAACTTGCACTTGTTTCCCACCTTTCTACTGCAAAACTCTAAGAGGTAGAACAGCCAGAAGCATCTGGCATCATCACTGCCACTCTAAGTGAACGCAAGATTAATCTCTTTGAACTACTCCTTGTTTCACCACATAATTGCATGGAAGAGCACTGCGTCCCGTTCACTTCATTCCAAAAGCAACAAACACAATGAACCTGTGGGGGACTCTTATGCAGCCGCTCGTCAGGATATTCTCTGTGAAAAATGTCAGTCATCAACCATTTAGACCAACATGCCAGAGATGGAATGAAGAGTCGGATTGACATCACTAGCCAAACCTTTCCAGGGGACGCGCGCGCACACACACACTAAACTCTGGGGAGAAGCATACCTGGGTAAAGAATACCGAGCGTTTATGAGAGGAAATTTTAATTAAGTTAATGCAAATTTTAAGTTATGCTGCATGTTTTGAATTATACCAATTTATAAAACTTATAAAACTTGATATTTATAGACAAGCACATTTTGAAAAAATAATTTAAAGTCAACCATTAAAATAATAAATACAATAAAAATAATTATCGATCGTCAATAATAATGTGGGGCAATTTACCTAGCTAAAGCAAGTTCGCGCTGATGTAATCCATGATAAGCCACGCCCCCTATGATCCGCTAAATATTACTGCTTGGTGCAGAAAAGGCTTATCAGTATATTTCAACATCTTTTTTAGGCATGCAAATTTCATTACACAATATGAAATTATCTTCATTTCAAATAAATTATTTTTATTGTGTTTCATTAAAATTACTCTTATGTGACTGGGAGACCACTGAAAGAACGCACAACCAGTAACGGGTATCCAAACCCTGCAGTGATAAACGAGACCGCGATCCATTTGTCCAGTTAGCTTGCGGCGTTGCTCGTAGCCTCGCCACTTCCTGTGTTTTCGACGCGTTTCTGTTGTGGTGCTAAATTTCTCAACTTAACCCTACGGCACATGGACAGCAAACGGCTGCAGAAAACTTTAAAGTCTTCGCATCCGTCGAAGACAACAGGGGCCTCGAATGCTCCTCGACGTCGGAGCAACTCGTGACTGAAGGCCTCCGTGTTAAACTTGGCACCGACTTCCCTGCCAATCCTAGCGCGTGCACAACGCCACCGGCCCTAATGGCGCGCGATTCCCGGGCCGACACGATGGGAACAGAAGACTAACCTCGGGTTTTTTAAGCACCTGAACACTTCGAGCGTGGCCACGGCCATTCTCCCATCGCGCGAGCGCTTTTCGGCTTCCTTAGTTGAGCCCTTTACCTTTTTTTCCTAATCCTGCAAAGACGGGGAAGAAAACTGGACGTCGTTTCTCGAAACCTTCGTCTCCTCGTCCTTTCTCTTTCCCCCCTAACAAACATTACCCCGTGCGTCTCACCCAGCTGGAGATAACATGCGTGCTCCGAGGAGTGACGTCACGGCCCCCGCGGTGGCACGCTCACGTTCTACAGCGCAGACTCCTTCCCGACTCTCCTCGCCGTGCCATTAAGTGCGCGACTCTGGCAACTGCGCGAGGAAAGTGTTGGCGCAAATTAGGCTGCAGAGCTTAAAAAGCTTCCTTGCGAAAGCGGCTAGTGTGAGATGAACGTGTGTTTAGGATAGGAAACGTGGACAGATTTGTCGAAAGATGAGTGGGTGGCAAGATTTTATCGTGTCGCTTCTCGGGGTGCCGACATCGAGGAGCGCTGTTATGAGGCTGCAGTTCTGTTATGTACTACTATCGCGGTACTGCTAACTGCTAGAGGCAGGATGATGCCCCACGCCATTTGTGTATCCCACGACGACCGGACTGCAATAATATAAGGCAGCATGTTGCTTTCTGTCCGTATTTGGTTGATTAAATCTGATTGCCGCAGATGTCCTGTATCGTTCATTTAAAACTTTTCGTTGAGAAAATGGAAAAGCTTGCAAGGTTTTTGCACATTTGGATGTGTATAGCAGATATGCCTTCAATTTACTGTAGGGGATATGTTATATAATTTAGGCTTTGTTGTTTTTTGTTCATTTCTTTATACTTGCCGTCCAAAAATGAATAGTCTTACTGATACAGTTGTCTTCCAACCAGTATACATATTTTTAAAAAATAAAACTATGGCCATTATATGAATGCAGTATATTTGTATTTTGGAATAATTTATAAAATATGATCCACTGCACCGTTAGAATTTACACCTAGTGTTTGGGTGCCTTGTTAAGAGAATTTTGTGTTTAAGGCTTAATCATATGTGTTTAACATTTAAGATACGTTCATCCCTACCGAAGTGTTGTATGATGACCTAACTGAAGTGTATTTTAGACATAAAGCTCAAAGTGACTCCATACATCTTGCTTACCAACTTCATCAGTACGGGGTGTAGTAAGCTTGGGGTTTCTCACTGGGCACAAGGCGTCACCTGGCACACACTTGGAAACCTCACATTTAGGGATTTTGAAACACTGGTTCACCAAAACTGCATGTCTGTGGACCATGGGACAAAAGAAGAGCTCCTGTCTGGAGCAAACTCACACGAACACAGAAAGAACGTGTAAATCTCATGTGCAGAGCGAAACCATGGAGAGGAATAAACCTCACAACTCTGGCGGTCTGATGCATTGGTACAACCCGCTGAACCACTATGCCATCCTGTCATTCAGAAATATTTCTTAATAAACACAGGCCGAGGTGCCCCTTTTACCTCTTACAGCTGTGTCAAATGACTGTTTTCCAACTACAACTATTTTCAAAATGCTGTGGTTAAGTTATTACACATTATAGGAAGCTCTGGTAAGAACTTTATTCAGTAAGTTAGTTCATCCATTCATGTTCAATAACAGCTTAATTAGGCTCAAGGCATAGTGTCCACGGCAGGGTACACTCAGGGGAATGTTTGATATGTCATGTCATGGGAAACCACAAGGAGAATGTGAAAGGTCTCCATGCACAAGTTGAACTTCAGACCAATACTATAGACTTGGAAGACAACTCCCCCCCCCCACACACACAAATTAAGTCCATATGAATAAAAATTATGAATAAAAATAAAATAGTGGCAATAAATCCAAACTTAATCATGTAGAAATCGTTATTAGACGAAATTTGTGTCTTCATGATTGCACAAATACGTCACAGTATTATCGTATAAATCTTTAATAAAGCTAGCAGATAATTATGTAATTTATTATGAAATCTGATTCACTGGAAACGTTTAAAGCTGGTCACACATTTGTTCACAATCTGAGATGTTTTTCACTCTTTTAAGTCACGCTTTTAACAAGGGGTATCCCTTTTATTGGTCCGGTAATCTTCAAGCAATGCAGTTTTAACACATCACTTGAATCAGCCACACGAATGCGTACCCACTACGCATCCGGAACACTACAGAAGCAGTATTCCTGCAAGGCAGCAATGGAAAAAAAACGTATCATTAAAGAATTAATATTTATTTCATTTAGAAACTGTCTTCTGAAGATATTAAAATGTCGTGCAGTATAGTGTCAGTTTTTCTATTGAAAATAACCCTTTACATACCGTTGTGAAAAAAACGTACAAAATGTACTATGAAAGCTTCTACTATGAAAACTGATAATTCTGACTGTTTTAAACCATTTTCTCTCGAACACTCATTTTAACTACTTTCTAATGTTACCGCATGTATTAACTAGACTATCAAGCGTCCGAATAAGATGATGGATCGGAGTTTGATTAATCAGCTGTCATTGGTCAAACCGCCATCACGTGTTACCGGCACGTTGTGAAGGAAAAATGGTCGTGGATACCTGTCCCCCTCGTTTGCTTAGCGGTTATATGTCGGGAATTGGACGGCGTAATGTCGCTGGCCTGAAATATAAGACCTGGTAACCTAGTAAACCTGCATCTAATGGCTGGTCCTTTATGCTTTCGCCTAATTCTTCATCGTGGCTTTAGTGTCGTGACAAAGTCGCGTTAAATAATGGAAGTAGGACATGCAGCTTCTTTTCGAAAGCTTCGTGCGATCTGGTGCGAGTCATAGGCCCAGTAAAATTAAACGCGGAGAAATGCCAGACATGATACCATGCGCGCCAGTTTGTCTAATATGCCATTATAAAGCCTGACAACATTTATAAATTTATACTTGGAATGTGAGCGGGGATATTCTTACAAATTCAGACCCAAACTGCATACACATTGCGCATGCTGGTTTTCCCTGCCTTACCAGCATTAAGGTGTCAAATTACCATTGATGGCCTTTTGAGGTCGGCCAAAATAGGACACCATACGGCACAGGTTAACGTTTATCTACAAAAAGAAAAGAAAGGTCGAAGCACGGATGGGATATATTTGCGCTATACGTTACTGACGCTGCATCAGAGCTGCCACGTCTGACGAATGAGAGAGGCGCGCTGCCTTTCTTACCTTTAGTTACCTTGAAGTATTGTAAAGCAAAGAGAATACCTGCAACAAAAGCACAGCTGTCTGTTGTCATAGCCTGCTTAGAGTGTTTGTTACCGAGATATTCCACATCCTATGTAAGATGCAGGTTTTCGAAAAGCAGTAAATACACAGGTATAATGTAATGTAATAACCATGTATATTTTAAGCTATACATATCAGTGACATGCAAAGTAAAGCGGATTTTGGTTAGTATATAGCGTGTAGTTCAGGGTAGCTTTTTAGTCCCCTAGCTCCCACCGATACAGGTTATGTAAATAATAATCTAAATAAATGTGTCCCAAGGGCCACGCTAACTTTTACCGTCGCTAGCCTCGCCCCTAAGTCACCAAATGCACTAGCGAAGAAAAGTGAGCAGTGGTCACGTGTCCGTGGCCACGCCCCATTATTAGCCAATTATATAATGGCAAAAAGATCGCTACGCTACGCAACGTACAAGTAATTGTACTGTTTTTTTGTTTTGTTTTTCCTCCAGATTTTTGTATTATGGATGCCTAATGACAAATTCCGTTTGTAATTTCCATTGGATCAATAAAGTACTACAACTGCTACTACTACTAATGTAGAATATGAACTTGTTTTCGGTTGACCACAGACATAAGCTAATTACAGAAAATACTTCGAATGAAAATGACTCTCAGCCCCTTTGGGTTAATGTGATTTTAAAAACCTTTTAATAAAAATTATTACAAGATATTTAAGATTACAAATGTTGAATGACTTTAAATTGCCAAAATAATCATGATTCAACATCCCAATAAAAGTTTTCATTTTCAGTACAAAAACTAAAACAATTTGGAAACACCACCATCACAGCTGCAATCCAAGTTAGTGTCTCCACAAACCCCATACTAATTCTGTCATGTCCTTTCTCGATATCCAGCTAAATACACTAAAACCTCAGTACTATATATTTTTTAACTAAAAGTCAGCAACTGCTGCTATATTTGAAGTTAACCAATTTCTTTTCTTTTTTGGAAATGTGGTGATGAACACCCAGCTGAAATTTTCAACCAAGGATCCCTGAGTAGGCAGCCTGAAAAACAGAGTTTCAATGGGGAACATCTCTATGACCGTTTATCATGTCAATTTCTTTCTTTTTTTTTTGAATGGGGGGGGATTCATCAATTGTCCCTTGCAAATCTCCCATGGAGCAAGTTAGAGCACCAAATTAAAATAACATCTATTATTTAATGCAATTCTTTTAGCCAAGAAAGAACAACCTAAACCTCTTTGTGGAATTACAAGGTTCATATATATAATAATTTCATTATTGAAACTACATAAAACCCATCTTGCAATTAACACAGACGCATCTGTAACACATATTGCGTTGGTTGACTGAGACCTGAAATCTTATTTATGAGCTAACTGGCTAGTCAGTTTCTCTTGTACAGGGTTTGTGCACTGCTGACAAGTGAGAAGTTGTTGGACCGGAGTGCTTTCAGATATAAAATTGAAATGGCAGAAGGGATTAACTTTAGGGAATGTTTCCTGCAGCCCAATACACAATGGAAGGGAAAGCAGACAGATTAGCAAGCATGTCTCTTAAAAGTCCAACTTAACTGCACCAGGAGGATGTCAGGTGTGTATATATATATACATTACATTAACTGCACCTTTATAATGCATTCATTATTCACTCGCAGAACATTCATAAGCAGCATGTAAGTATATCCTAACATAGGTAATGTGAAGCATTACCAAATATTTGCTTAATTGGCCCTTATTGCTCTGTATATGAGGAGAATGGCACTGCACTTTGGGTCAACTACTGTTGTTTTAAATGTGCTATTATAAATAAATGACTTGACCCGTGGCCACTTAACAGGATTTGGTTCATAACCCAGTGCATGCATCACATAATGGGAGCAAGCCAATCTGACCCCACTCATATAAATAAATCCATCAAAAATAACCTAAATTATAAACATCCCACCATTTATCCATTCTCCAACTGCTCGTTCTTGTCAAGGCAGTGGCGATAATAGACACTCAAACATACAGTAATGCTCGAGCTGTGTAATTCCCTGTGCACAGATGTATGGTATGGGGTCACAACAGTCAAAAACATTTCAGGATGGTAGGATGGCTAATTCTGATTTGGCAGGTTTGCATGTGATCATACAAAAGGTTCAACGGTCACTCTAAACGTCCACATACTTACATGTGCCCATGAATCACTAATTCAAGCTCTTAGCTTCATGTTGCTGGAGAAGTACCAAAATCTAATCACAAACTGCAGTCATGTGGTTTGATGCTTTGTCAATCGAAACTTACATATACATTTTATATTTTATATATACAACAATTCACAGATTACAAGCCAGCTGTGTGACATCACCTGGAGGTACAGCTCACTGCCTGGTGCTAAATGGGTGTAAGACAGTACACCCAAGTTATACGCTACAGTAGGACAAAGTAAAGGCTGCAAGTTTAATACTGCTCAAAAATACTGGGAATTGTAGGATCAGGTCCTATGATAAGAGATGCAAGGAGATGCAACCAAATTAACAACAAGATACCAAATGACCAACAAGATACCACTTCCACTGCGACGTCTTTGTTTTGTATCCACTGAAACGTACAAAAGTACAGAAAGCATTATGAAACCTAAGAGTTAGCAGCGCATTTTACTAAACAGTGTTTAGTGGCATGATCTTCATTATTTTAAAAATGCATTAGTGCAAATGATTGTGTCTCAGGTTTTTAAAATCAACCGGC
The DNA here is from genome assembly GCA_026779585.1 of Mormyrus proboscirostris. Lineage (NCBI taxonomy): Eukaryota > Metazoa > Chordata > Actinopteri > Osteoglossiformes > Mormyridae > Mormyrus > Mormyrus proboscirostris. The sequence continues at coordinate 4,488,872 of JAODKF010000030.1, read as the reverse complement.
CTTTGCAGAAGCAGCTAAAGCACAAGAACGTAGGGTATCCTGGCTCAGTTCTGCCGCAGCCATCGCAGACCGTCTCCTTTCCCACCATCGCCCTTGGGGGGAGGCAGGCTGCTGGAGTGTTGCTGTTGCCTCAAGGAGAGCCCTGGGCTCCACTCCCCCCCCACGTTAATCTGTCTGTGCAGT
>JAODKF010000030.1:4450097-4465785 GCA_026779585.1 Mormyrus proboscirostris | reverse complement strand
AATACAGCATATCACAAAGCTCATACCATCTCAGCCTGGGCTCCTGAACATGACAATGCAATCACTGTACTCAAATAACCTCCACAGTCACCAGAGCTCAGTCCAACAGAGCACCTCAGGGATGTGGTGGAAAGGAGGGTCCAACTGGGTACCAGTAAGGTGTCCCTAATCAAGTGGCCAGTGTGTGTGTGCAGGAACAGCACAGTTTGTTCACTTGTCTTTAAGTAGAAAACACCTACTGAGTCTGTTACTGTTTATGCTGAGGCTCTTCAGCTGGGCAAAGCTGCCAATGAAAGCAGGCAGGGTTTCAATCTTGTTGCCGGATAAATCTACTGTCCGGAGGTTTCCGGTCAGCCTCTGCAGCTCCTCTGGGAACTGAAATACATCAGAGGGACATCACTCAGTCCCAGAGCAACCAAACAGTTAAGGCAATGGCCCATGTTCTGCAAAGATAACTTTGTGACAGATCACATCAACAGGCACCAAAGGAAGCTCAACCAACAGGGCTGATTCTGCATTGGTTCCGTACAATAAAAGCACGAGCATGTAACAAATAAACAATACCAATATATAAAATGTTTTTGTATTAGATATAACTATTTTTCTCAGGGCAGTGACTTTGAAAACAGGTCACCCATAAGTTCTGCTGAGTAGGATAAAGTGTGAGTAGTCTGACCTCTGGAAGGCCTTTTCCGGTCAGTTGGAACACTCCCGTCTTCTGAGAGGTCTCCAGATGAGCTTTGAGAGCACTGTTCCCCATCGCGGAGCCGGCTTCTCACTCAACCTGTGTGATCACACCCACTTCAGTGCACACCCGTTTACCTCCCAGCCCCAGTCTCTCCAGAAGCCAGCACGCCGCTGCAGTGGCCATCTGAGGGAGGTTTTGAAAAGTAGCGCATCCTCTTAAGATTGATGTCTGGTTAGTGCGATGTAAGCTCAGTAAGGAGATGTGAAGGCAGTGTGTGGCTCAGCCGGCTAAGTCTGTGTGGCCGTGGTCAGAACGTTGCTGAACCAATCCTGGTCTTGGCAGTATAGTCACATCTATGGGCCCTTGAGCAGAGCCCTTAACCCCCAGTTCCATAGGCACTGCTGCAGGTGCTGCCCAATCACTGCCAAGCTTGCTCTTACCTATGTATGTGCCTGTGTGTCATGGAGAGCAAGAGGGGGGTTGGCAAAAAGAGAATGTCCCACGGGGATTAATAAAGCGTCATTATTATAATCAGACGCACGTGAACGCAGCGAGTGATGTGACGTCATCGCTATTCGTGCGTCGTCGTTTTTGTTTTTTTAAACCCCTCCCCATTGTTACCACAATGTATCTGCAGCTCCAAATATAAGTTCACAAAATGCTGACCAAGAAGTACATTCATACAAAGTCAGACGAACAACACAGTCTAGTGCGTAAGTTGTGGAAGCTACCCAGTTACCTCACATTGGATGTAAAGTTGCAATACTTAAAACATTTCGTAGTCACGGCGGGGGTTGCCGTGTTACCATTTACTAGAAGATGGCTGACCAGTGAATAAAGATTTCACTGTTACTTGTTTTCACTGAAGGTGGAAATTGCCATCTTAAAAAGTTTTCTTCCATTGAAACGACTAAGCGTTAGCCAACATTAACAAGTCGGTTCGTTTAAAAGTCAAGTTAATTCACAACAGCATGAACTTAGCGCAATGTTCTGGAGTTTAATTGACAAATATCAAAAACAGACAAATACGTGCAAATGTTACTCGAGTAAAAAATCTAACGTTTCCCACAAAAATGACAGCATGCTCGCCCATCTCGTCACTGCAGTAAATAATTATCCGTTGTTGTTTACTTACGCCGAGCCAGCGACAATCTCGATGAGTGAATATGAAACTAAAACGAATCTTCCACGCTTATGTAGTCTTATACTGAAATTTTAGAAAAACGAGAAAAATAATAAGTCGCTAGTTGACTCCTCCTAAAAACCCTAAGTGCATTAGGTCCTGGCTTTGCGAAAGCTGACCGAGGCCTAACCCGATTCCTGTGCTCCTATTGGTCCGCGACGGTCCAGCTCGTGCCGTGCATGTTTATTTAAAGGGAACGTAAGTGCTTTCTTGGAGACTTCGTGAGCCCCTCCAGGAAAAAATACGGGATGGGGACACCATAGACAAGATATCAGATAATTATGGGACCCACAGTCGCACATACTATGAGAGGTTTAGAGACGCCATTTCACCTAATCGCATGTTGCACGCGCATTAACATGGAAAGAAGATACAAACTTAACATGGAGCGATATTCAGACCCACATCCTAAAAGTACACGCTTGGCCATCGTGCCACTTATCTGTCAATTAACGTAAAATAATATTATTCATGCGTTATATGCCCATAGAGACAATCTCAAAAAAAGAAGAATAAAAACAAACGAAATCAGATATCTGGCGAGTGGAAGTTCTGCAGTTCATTAGTGCCTTTGTTGCTTCGGTTAAAGCCTAATAGTTATTTACACGAAAGGTGTTCTCAACTTTTGTTATGCAGGACAAAACTACATGTGATACCCAGGAGGTAAAAAGATGACGATAATATTTATCATTTTCATTAAACATAATTACCAAAATACGGAAATGAGAGAAAAGTAGTAAAATTTATCAGTGAATTGTAATTGCACATTTTATATATTCCTTTTCTATTTTGTAACTGCACATGTGACAAAACTTAGTGCTGATAAAACATGTAAAGTTTTAAAGTAGTGTTCCCCATCACGGTTTTGGGAATCCACAGACGGTCCACATTTTTGCTCACTCCCAGCTCCCTGCCAGGCAATTGATATCTTTGCTGGGAGGGAGCAAAGACGTGGACTACTGGTTTCCCGGGTGACCGGATTGGGAAACAGGAGCAAATTAATGCTTTAAAGCAATGAGTGTTGTTAATAGATGAATTACTATAGATTATATTATTCTGACAGGTAAGAATTACTTTGAGTGGATCGTAGTAATGTCTTATGTCAGACTAAAGATAGACACGTTCGGCTATCGATGGCTCCGGCCTCGACTCATATGGCCTTCATAGACGTAAAGTGTCGCAAAATATGTACGTCATCATAAACGCCGAAGAAGGCGGGCTGCGTTTGAATGTTTCTTTTTTCTTTTTATTAAACAAACCGTAGAAATAGTTCGGTGTCTTAATAATACGTAAACTTTCTCTTTAAACTTAAAAAAACTTTTTTTTTCAAACAATCCGTTACATTACTAAATGTGTCTGTGTTAGAAATAACTCTTTTCCTCTTGCTGCCGTATAATAAGGCTTTGCTCGCTGTTTCTGTTGCTGACTACCACAATGAATCCATGGGACCCCGTATCTCATTCTGTGACACCTGCTGCCCAGGTCTTAGCAAGATGTGTAGCTTCGGGAGTTCTGTCTCAGGTTAGGCACGCAGTGTGGTCGCTTCAACATAAGGAGTATTGATTAACTCGTATATGGAGTTTTAAAATGCCGTTTTTCCTTCATTTCTTTTAGGGAGAACTCGAGGCAGTTCCCAGAGAAAGCAATGTCTTTTCTCATCACCTTCTGGAAGCTGAACGAGTTGTAAACATGAACAGTGAGACTGATAATGTATGATGCTATTAAGCATATTTAATTTGGTTTGACTGCCCACGTTTCTTATTTTAAAACATTTTATTCACCTAAGTTGTACTGTTCTTGAATATTGTAGAAAAGACTGGAGATTGAGCTGCTGAAGCTCGAGAAGGAGACTGCAGATGTGACTCACAGCTTCTTTCTCAGTAAGTACAAATGGTTTCCTGGCTATTGTGAAATGTATTCGATTAAGTGTATTGGTTAACATTAACATAAGACATTGTATAACCTTTAATAATCTACACATGTAGTTAATGGCAAATAAAGTGCCATGGACAACTTGCCGGCATTGCCATTTGTGCAGGTCAAAAGTTCACAGCCTTGCAGCAGTTCTCATCCCACCTCCAAGAGGTTCTGCGTGAACAGACAAGCCTGCGGCAGAGGCTGATGAAGCCCCTGTGCCAGCAGAACCTGCCTGTTGAGGCCAGTCTGCACAGGTGCATGAAGTCAGAAGGTTTTGGACACAGCCTATTACTAGCAAATATGCATCCCTGTATATGTGCTGTTTTTCCTAGTATTGTCACATACACAAGCATGCACTGTACAAGTGTGTAGTGTAATGTGTTTTCCACCTGCTTCATGGACTGTGCTCAAAAGGGTAGACATAAATTCAAAAATAAAATTTAAATAACTTAAGTGTAAAAAGCAATAACTGAATTTATAAATGAATCTATATTGGGGGTGGGCCATCTTACCCAGAAAGGGCTGCTGTGTATGCAGGTTTTTGCTGGAACTCCCTAATTAAATCACAAATTTAGAGGACTGATTGGCTGAAGAGTCCTCACACCTGGGTTTCAACAGCTGACCTACAGTTTATCCTAAAAACCTGCATACACACCGGCCATTTGCGGATAAGATTGGCCGCCACTGATCTAGACTGTTGTGGCGAACGCTGCTTAGTTTTGGAGATATTTCTACTGCCAATGTCAGTCTTCTCTCAAATATAATGGGGCTGAATCGCATTTTTTCTTTTGTGATTATAAAGCACCAAAAAAATACATTTGAAAGATTAAATGGCAGTCATTTACCAGAAATCATGACCCAGTTACTCAAAATAATCCACAGATCTTGTAGTGAGGAGTTCCACTTAAGAACTGTTTTCTTTCGAATCGCTGGGTGATCCAGTTAGCGTGTGGAGTTCAGTGTTTTTGGCGTTTTGATCACTGCAGAAAGTCCCAGTCAGTCGCACTGAATTTGAAAGAAGACTGAATACATACATGTGCTGCTGATATCTTCAGAACTAAGCAGCTCCCACCACAACAATCTAGATGCATAAATATCACTATAGCCTGTCTGATTTTAGCAGTTTACTATCCTTACAGAAGTACTTTGCACAAATATCTGGTGTATCTTGTAACACTCGAGCAAATTCGTTTATATTAGTTTTAAGTGTTTATATAAGTATAGTTAGAGTGATTTTCATTCCCCTTTCGGTGGTTTTGAACACGTAACTATAAATCTGTTAATGCATAAATATTAATGAACTGTTCTTAGGTATGTGGTGGAGCTTATCGATTTGGCCGTCGACTTGATCAAACATTTGGAGAGCAAAGTGATGACGACTCGGACAATTCCCACTATAAATCACATGATGACCAGTCTGGTAAGACCTGAGAAAGAAGTGGAATCCAATGCTGTGTCATGTACTTTTTGTCATAATTCTTATCAATTGAGAAGTAATAGAAATTTGTAGTGCACTTTAGATTGGTGAATTTGAAATAGATCGACACATGTTACCATTGTATTAACTAAAACGTTTCCACAAACGGCCAACTGTATAGACTGATGAAGAATAAATGGAAATGTCTCAGTTTACATGCATTAAAAACATGCTTAAACTAACAAGCAGCTGTCCTCTCAGGATAATGTCCTGGCACAGCTTTTGACTCAGGTGGCAGACGTGCAAGAGCTGTCCAGACAAATTCTACAGTGGAAGGACCACCAGCGCAGCGAAATGACCAAGAATGACTCTCACTCCTGAAATCACAGCCAGCCTCTTCTATGACTCCTCTCCTGTAAAATTGACTCGGTGCTCTTTTAAAGATAAACGTGCCTTTTTGAAATTTTCTTATAGCGTGCATTCTCCATAATTTATTTTGCTGTAAATTAGTTCCTTTCAATAAAAAGTATCAGTGATGTAGTTGCATAAATATGTAATTTATTGAAAAATAAAGCCTATTGCCTTTTGATAGATTTTAATCTCCTGTAACTTCTGCTGTGGTGGGTGGAGCTTCTGATGCACAGTGTTGTCAGCTTTTATTTGATTGGCTGGGTTCTGTCAACTGTCACATGCTCAGTACAGGAGGGGAATTTCCCACTCCGCATCTCAGACATCTCAGGCATGCAGTCGTCATGTTATGGCCGCTGCCCTGGACTGGCCACTTGTGGCAAACGGGTGTTTTTGCTTTGCTCAAATTTTCCACCTTCTCTGCCATCGGCAGCTTCTCAGAGAGGCTGTCGGCTGCTTACCTTCTTGACTGTGATGAGAATGGATGCTACCTTCTGCTTCATTTTAAAACTCAACTTGTCTCCATAACAATTTGGGATAATTGCCATTTTAACACAAAATCCAAAAATGTATGGGTGTAATTTTAGCTGTGATGCAGGTAAATTTTACAAAATTACACTTGAGCACAGATTGAAAATGGCTGTATATATGAACAGATGCAGTGCAAAACATCCTCAATGGGCATTTTTGTCACATGACTAAAAATCAGGAGAATGCCTTTCCATTTCCACTGAGCAGTATCTCTGGTGAATTACCTCCACCTTCATCTTGCAGACCATGCTTTTTTCTTCTTTAATGGCGGCGTGTTTAGTTGTTTTGAGGGGACAGCAAATTTACACTTATACAAACTGTACACTGACTTCTTTACATTGTATCAAAGCGTTGTATCTTCTGTTCTGTCCCATGAAAAGGTATAATAAAATATTTACAAGAATGTGAGGGGTGTACTCACTTTCGTGAGATACTGTATATGAAACAGAACATAACTACAAAGCTCGACATGGGCAGGGTTGATCAGTGAGATATAAGAGAAAGGACCTGCACAAGAACATAACTGACATGGAGCAACAAAAAAATAAGAGATGATCTCTAGGTAGCTGCACAACCCAAGACAGTAGGGATCCATGGTTCTGGGCCACATGCTCAGCCCATTCAGCAGCACTGGAGCACAGTAGAGACAGAATAGACCTGGGAAACGATGGGAAATCGGACGGCCAGCGATACCTGCTGGTCAAACAGGGAGATGACCGACTGAACGGGGCAAGACAGGAACTAATCCTGGCGCTCAGTGACGTCAAATGTGTTTCTATAAACTGCAAACCTTTCTGCTTTCCGGCAAGTTTGTGTCTGTTGTGCTAAACAGTATCCAGCTTCCACTGTATGCTAACATGGTAATATCTGAACTAGGTCTCGTCTCCACTCCACAATCAGAGTTATGGGATAATTCGGCTCCCTGGACAGTGAATACAACATTTTTTGAAGGGATACAGCAAAGGAGAGAAAAGGTAGACGATGCAAAAACCCTTAGAATGATCAGCACTTACGGAGAACCGGATGCAGGGTTTCCCCTTTGGGATGCCTGTGCTCCAATAGTGAAATTATTTCTTTAACACTTTCTATGAATGCCATGCCTGTAAGAATTTCTGATTATAATCATAGTACATTATACTGCATTCATAAACCATAATAGCCATGTCTATTATGAATGTCTATTCATGAATGCTTTATGAAGCTCTCATCTATAATGCACTATGGATACCTTCATAATGCAGTACAAAGCAAACTGGAAACACTTAAGGTCAAGTTTTTAGCAATTTATAAACACATTCATAATGCACTATGCTGCATTCATAAAGCATCATCAACATGGCTATAAATATTAATAAAAGGCATAACACATTATAGCTATGTTTATTATGCATTAAATTAAATTAAAGTGTTAAAATAATTTCCGCAGTGTTTAATTTGCAAATGCAAAAACACAAAAACAGTCTTTAGAACGTCTTTCATTGAAATTATTGAGCCTCTTTGGAGGTTTAAGTTGAGACTTAACTTGCTTCTGCAGTAGCTCTAATCCTTCAGGAGGTAAATTTCAGTTAATCTGGTTTAATCAGGCATGGTGTACCACTGGGCTTACTTTATAAAATCTATAAAGAATAATATGGCTGATTGGTTATAAGAATATAAGCCTGGTAGATGTCTTAGATCGGAAGGGACTGCTCAGCTAAAAGTGTCCGATGTCAAAACAAAACAGGATGAAGTGGCATTTAGTAATTATGTAGCCAGACATTGGAATCTCCTTCCAGTGAACATAAAAAATGTCCAAAATAGTACTACTTTTAAGTCCTTGCTAAAAACAAGTTTATTCTCTTCCACTTTCACATATTTATATATACGACCAGGACTTTCTCACTTTTGATAAATGTTTTATGTTCTTTTGATTTTAAATTTTAATCTTCATACTTACCACCTACCTGTATGGGCAATTTGGTAACTCCGATTAACCACAGTATGTTTTTGGACTGTGGTGGGAAACCAGAGTACCATGACAATATGGGGAGAACATGCAAACTATACCACCATGCCCCTCTTAATAGGGTCATAAAAAAATTAAAATGCATACAGCTTAACATGTTTGTACAGTTTAAAATCGCTGCATCACAGTAATCAAGTGAGGCCGAAATGAATCTGTGTCATTTTGACATTACTTCTTAAAGACATTAAACTGATACCCTAATTGACTTCACACAGGACATGTGGGTAACAAGGACATGTGCAGCTGTGGAATATTTAGTCTTCTTTATAGCTGTGTACGTAAACTTCTGGCCTCAACTGTAAGTGCCACAACTTTAAGAAGATTACCTCTAATTTAAGGTATGTTAGACACCGACGCAGAAGTTTTTGAGAGCCTCAATATGTGTGTAATAACCCCCCATAGGTTATTAAAGATGGACTCGTGGACATACACAACTACTTTTGATTAGATTGATTTATCTGACTTCATTGGACTTGATTTATTTTCTAAATACATCGTGTGTAGAGTAGCCTGTAAGGCACTTTGTATCCACATGAATACTGAAGCCTAAAAATAACTGGAATCATCCTATCTCCCCCACTCCCACCTTTTACGTTGCCCCCACATGTGAGTTTATCGTACATTTTAGGCAACTTGAAAATGAAAAGTAGTTTGTTTTAAAATTATAAAATTGAAGTGCGCGTATTAATTTTCTCCAAGCAGTTCTCAAACGTACCACAGTGTGGTGCAATTGTTCATCTGAACAACGACGGTAGGCGGCGACCTGTGCAATCAAGCATCACAAAAACACGATAGCCACTATAATCACCACCGGTAAATAAAACTTTATTTAATGTAACAGTCACTGCCATTTGTGGAACAATCATATTACTGATAACCATGAGACACCTCCTTGCACAGTACATACCTGTAGCTATGTCTTTGTTAAGAATTGTTTCAATTAAGACAAACCTGGAGACTATAGGTCAGAACGTATGTGTAGACATGTTAAGTAATTTTTTTTTAAATCTGAGCAGTGACTTATAGTGAAATTAAAATGGACCACAAACAATAAATTCAGGAACAACATTATTTAAAACAGCTTACTTAATTTGGGGTTCGTATGTCTTACTATGAAGAGCTTGCATTCTTCCTGAATGCTGGATTATCAGTTTTTATACTTGGAGTCACAGGGCTTCTTCAGGCTGCGATTCAGCCTGCGAAGAAGTTCCAGTGTCATTTGATATCTGGTGATATACAGCTTGTTTAATGGAATTGCTTTCATTCCAGGACATTCATCTTTGTGACCACTTTGGTAGATTGATGCCCACCAGCAGTATGTGAACTTCTCCAATTCAGATCAGTGGTACTTTGTCACCACAAGGCTCTATGCAGCACACTTTAAGATTATGGTGCACGATCGAGCATTGTTCTAGGTCCAAACTTTGTAAAAACTGTGATCAACACAAACCTTTTTGTGTGATGTTGTTGACTTGATAGCCTGAAAATTAACAATCAAACAATGAATCTCTATGCAGAACATATTGCATATTTTGACCTATTAAATTCAACACTAAATGTAACCAAATCTGGGTCATCTGTCTGTGAGTACTGCGCGTAATACCCGCTCATAATGAACAGTTCCACCTGTCCTAGTCACAAACGGAACCCCTATTTTATTACAAAGTACCACATTCGTCAAGCGACATACAGAGAATGATAAACTAGCCAGTACACCGACTCTCACATAATAAGATCTCATGATGCAGCACTATTCATCATGTTTGCATCACTATCCAGACAAGTTTCAAACAGATTAGATATTTATCTCATTTTACAGCTATTACGATATTGTGTAGGAAAACCAGTAAGTAATGACACATTCCAAATATCCGTATACTTGTGCTAAATATGTGAAATCCTTCATCTGCTTAGATCAGTGTTTCCCATTCTGGCTGTTGGGAACCCACAGACAGTCTGGCTGGGAGCTGGGAGGGAGCAAAATCCTGGACCGTCTGTGGGCCCCCGAGGACTGGATCGGGCGGGAAACACTACCTTAGATGTTTGAGGACGCCTCTTACTCAGATGCAATCAAATACTTCATCAGGGTTCTCATTTGTTGATGTACCAGAACATGCAGATGATGAATCGGGGCACAGCTTTTGCTGACTCTGACCCTAAAGTTTTCTAACACAGTTTGTAAAATAGAGACATACCGGTAATGTCCTATCTGCAGCAGCACAAATGAAACAAATTTATCGGCAAAGATACAGATGCATTGAGGACCTCACCTATATATGCGACGGCCTAAGTGCCGTGTAAACCCTCTTTATGTATTTTACACTTTTAAAATAAATTTTCTCCTTCTTATCTGTAGAAAACTCTTTCCTGCTCATGTCTGATATGTTTTGCTGAAAACATTTAATAATATTCACCTTTTATTACAAACAAATCGGTACATAAAATATTTAGTCTTACAGAATTACATGGGAATTCTAGGGTTCAAAAGACATCTGGACCAGATGTTGCTTGAACATGTTATTGGTCCCCAAGTAGTTGCACTGGGCACTAGTGTACAGGATTAGTAAATTTGTAGAAAAATAAATGGACTAAACTCACTTCCTGCATCTTCTGCCTGAATCTTTTCTATACTTTTCTCTTTGCATCTGAGTGCCTTTGGGCATCGGGTATGAACTGTTTCCATGGTTATAACCTTGTCTAGGAGAAGCCCACCCATGTCGTAAATGGACTCCCATGGGATTATGAGATTATATGCACACGGATTAATATGGGCAAATGCGACATTTAAAAAGTTAACATTAACATAAGCATTTGAATAACCTCACTCTTATGCCTCTTATACTTATATAGAGCATTGTGCTACCAGCCTAAAGCTCGTGGGTTAAATCCAAGGGAGTGCACATTGATTGTGGCTCTCCTCTTAGTCGCTTTGGAAAAAAGCATCAGACACATGAAGTTAAATGTATCTAAATCACTGCAAGATGTGCAACCTTTTAGATTTTCAACTGAATTAAAATATGATAACGAATAAGGCATTGTCTACCAAGGACTACAATTAAAATATGGTTGGTCATTCATGTTGGAACTTCCTACAAAATTGTGCTACCGTGTTGTAAGTCCCAGCCTCTTTTCTGAAAGTGATGCCTGAACCGGTGAATTCTGTCAAAGACACATGTTGAGTATTCATCTCTAGTACATCTATGCATTAATTAGTCCTTAAAACGTTGCACATTCAAAACTCAATAAATTCACAAGCAAAATAAAAAAGTAACATCCTTTAAGGCATGTGTGAACTTGTTTCTGAATGACTGGCTCATGATGCTATGCGCGGAACAGTTTTTGTGGACAACCTATGCGATTGGATCATTAACTGTACATAGTGAATACCAAGAAATATATTAGTGGAAAAAGACATCATACGTCTCTCTCTTACATGCGCACTTAATACAGCTTCTTCACCACAGAGTGTGTCAAGGCCAACACAAGGAACCTTGCTGTTAGTTACTCTGAGAGGAGAGAGATGCACCCTGAAAGCAGAAAGTGCTTAAGCTGCGCAATGTGTGTTTGTCAGGATACTTATTATTAATTTTTCATTCTGCACTGTTGGCCATGTAGCATGTTAATGTTTTTTATATTGATCCGTTGCCACTGTTAATCTGGAGTTGGAGTATAGAAGGGTCATGCTGGGTTAATCTCCGTTTTACCTTATAAAACCTTACTCAAAGTCATCGTGAAGAATGCTTCTTAAAAATGTGTTTTTTGTAGATTAAAAACATTGACGAATGTTAACTGACTTAAGGAACCTTGCAGCATTGATCATATAAAGTGGACAAAAATAAAACCATTTAAATGTGTGGAGTCTCTGGGAATCTTCTGGACCTCTCTGAGGTCGACACAGCAGCTGAAGGAACACGGCCACGTGGTGCCGGCTGGTCTGAGACAGCTAACAGGCACATTTATGGGGAATGAAGTACAATTGCTGAACTGCTGTATCTTTGGAAGACTTGAAAGGAAACCCTAAATTACACTGAAGGAGTTATTGTGTTCAATGGGGCGAAGCTACTGCAGGGGGAGAAACAGCCTCAGGCAGGAGCAAAATGTCTAAACACTGGATTCCATTTAGTCTCATAAAAGGTAAAGCGGGGGGGGGGGGCAACTGCCAGTGCAATCATAAGAAAACAGATTGTACTGTTGAGGCTGCCTGACTTTTTCTTGAGGGGGGACGGGGGTGGAATCAAGGAAGCCAACAGGACCCTAAAATTCTTATATCGATAATGGTACAGCCTGGCACTCAGGAAAAGGTTACTTCAGTGTGGAGGCTCTTATGGACACATGAAGGGCATGTGATGTGAAAAGATCCAGCAGAGAGCAAAGGCAGTTTGCACATTTCCTCCCTCGTGACTCACATAAAGCACCTTAAGAATGAGATGACAAGTCGCTGGGGAATATTACTCTGTTACCATTTGTGACTCGAAGCCCTTGTGAACAGGAGCCTACTGATATCCATCCCCAGCTTCTGCTGGAAGGGTGCTGGGTGATCAGAGTGGCCTCCGGTTATCTCAACAGGCATGTATAGAGCTTCAGGTTTGTAGTCTACCGTGTGTCTCTGGGCTCTCAGAGTGAGGTCTCCAAGCAGCAGGAGCCCCGTCGGATATAGTAACGCCGCACCTCCCCCGACTCTCGGCAGCCTTCGGGTCGGTGGACGATCAAGACGGGGAAGAAGTGAGCGTCCCGATATGTGGGTGGACTTTCGTTCAGTGCCAGCTGGCTGGAATAGGAGCGGCAGCACTGCTCATCCAGGCAGCAGCGGTCCGTCAGCGTGCTGCTGCGACTCCTCCAGACGCCCATGGTGCGCCGCGAGCCATACATGCGGCAGAGTGAGAAGCGAGACGTGTCCAGGGAGAGCCCAGAGTGGAAGGCATGCCGGGAGAAGATGGAGGAGCAGCTGGAACTGAGGGTGGCTCTCCGGGGCCTGTCCTGGAGGCGGCAACAGTGCTCGCAGTCCTGGATCAGCGTCCCATAGCTGCGCGCCACGTAGCTTTCACGCAAGAAGCAGTTGGAAGACCTGGTCTCCCCTGAACCAGAGCCACCTAAATTCATCAGCATGGCCTCGGAGTAGCTGGGGATCAGCTGACGATTGGACCGGATGTGCCACTCCAGCTCGGTGCTGTCCGCTGTCTCAACTCGCGGGAGGCTGTAGCCGCCATTGTGCAATGGGCCATCATCGCCCGATGGGGAGGGACTGCCGTTGCTGTACTCCAGCCCAAAGAGCTTTTCCACATGGTAGTGCACGTAGGCCGTGCGGTACTCAATGAGGACCCGCAGAGGCCAAGACAGCATGAGCAGGGCGGCCAGCCAGAAGGCCACCTGCGAGGCGTACCACGGCAGGCGGTCCGGGTCCACATAGGCGATCAGGTGCTCCTTGAAGTCAACATTCTTCAGCTGCATGCCCTCACGAGCCTCCATGTAGTCATCTAAGCCCTCAATTTCAGAGAAGAACCGGGTCCGTTGGCTGAGGTAAGCATTCTCGGGTCCGGTGCCAGCGAAACTGAAGCACTTCGTGAAGCGCAGCCGGGTGGCGGGGTGGCCCTCCAGCCCCCGCAGGTCCCTCGAGATGTCCTTGACCCCGCAGCGGCTGTAGTCAAACTCGCCCTCAGCCACATGTGTGTTGACCCGCTCGTGGTAGACCTGTGTGGTGGTGTAGGCATCCCCATTGCGGTAGCGGGTCACCTGCCGGGTCCTGCGCACAAAATGGTAACTGATGGCCTTCCACCAGACGCAAGGGCGCGCCCGCCGCATGCGAAGCACCCTCTCGTACACGCTGTCCACATCGGCTTTGCATTGCAGTTCGCTACGCGCCCGGCAGTGCCAGCACTCCACCAGGTAGACGGCATAGAGCATGAGCAGGAAGGCCAGGGGGATGTAGACGTAGCCATCGGAGCAGGGGCTGTCGTGGTATATCATCGAGCGGCTGCCCATGCCGCCGCCGCGCACTGAGGTGAGGGACGCTGTCAGGGATGAGGTTGCCGCAGAGTCGAAGCTCAGCTTGGTGACACGGGTCAGCTGGCACCAGGCCACGGCGCCCAGGCAGCCGTACATCAGCAGCGACAGCAGCAGGCAGCGCCAGTGGGATTCGCGGCACATGGAGGCGCTGAGGGACTGCTTCACGGGCCACTGCTGTGGGGATACACAGAATGAACGGGGGGTGCTTATACCGGTGTACTCCACCAGATTACTGTAAGTGACAAACAAGAACAGTTAAACCAGCTCATTTTACTCTCAAGGAGTGATTTAATGAACCCGGTAAAAGTGATGTGAAAAGTGATGTGAAAAGCGATGTGGCTGCAGTGCTTTTCACAATCCCAAGTGCTTTAATGCACTTATAGTAATTGCATCTTCCCCTCTAGTTTGGCCATGCTTACACACCATTAACATTTATGCTGTGAAATCTCGAATGACCTGATAAACTGCAGGGCTTGCAGCTCACTATTTAATGCGCATAATACCTCACATACGTCACACGGTAGGAAACCTAAAGTAGAGGCTTTTTATCCCTCTCATTTATCCCTTATTTAAGAGGCAAATGTGACTGTATTCAGACAGGGTTCACCAGTGGTGGCTCAGAGGGTAATGCTGTGGCCTCAGAGCTGCGGGGATGCGGACTTGATTTCCTTAATCTGCTCGGTGTGAGTCTGTGTGTGTGTGTGTGTGTGTGTGTGTGTGTGTGTGTGTGTGTGTGTGTGTGTGTGTGTTATGTGTATGTGACCAAATATCCCTACAATGTGATAAAAACCTGTTATTTTTGGGGACATTTTTTCACTTCCCCCAAGAGGAAACTCAATTTTATAAAAGTCTGTGACTACATTCAAAAAACGAAAAATGCCAAAAGTCTTTTGTTTGGTTATTTACGGTTAGGGCTGGGTGGGGGTTAGGGTTATTATAGCTTGCAATAGCGTTATGCTCATAGAAATGAAAGGAGCGTCCCCACTGTGACTGGAATATATTAAATGTGTGTGTGTGTGTTTCTGTGTGTCTGCATTCTCTCCACACACACTTTCCAGTTTCTTCTCACACCCACAGAAGACACGTGGTCAGGTGGATGGCAGTGTGTAAATGGCTCATACTGCGTGGAAAAGCAGGTGGCCGATGACGGCCTATCACTCTGTACAAGGTGTCCCCTGCCTAGTGTCCCCTGTTACTCTGTAAAGGGTGTCCCCTGCCTAATGTACCCTGTCACTCTATTCAGGGTGTCCCCTGTCACTCTATTCAGGGTGTCCCCTATCACTCTGTACAGGGTGTCCCCTGCCTAATGTCCCCTGTCACTCTGTACAGGGTGTCCCCTGCCTAGTGTCCCCTGTCACTCTGTACATGGTGTCCCTTGCCTAGTGTCCCCTGTCACTCTATACAGGGTGTCCCCTGCCTAATGTCCCCTGTCACTCTGTACATGGTGTCCCCTGCCTAATGTCCCCTGTCACTCTATACAGGGTGTCCCCTGCCTAATGTCCCCTGTCACTATGTACAGTGTCCCCTGTCACTCTA
>JAODKF010000030.1:4439854-4449997 GCA_026779585.1 Mormyrus proboscirostris | reverse complement strand
TGTCCCCTGTCACTCTATACAGGGTGTCCCCTGCCTAATGTCCCCTGTCACTATGTACAGTGTCCCCTGTCACTCTATACAGGGTGTCCCCTGCCTAATGTCTCCTGTCACTCTGTATCAAACAGAGGAGCACAGGAGAAACACTTTCCGTAACAGATCTTCCCCTCACTTTCGGGTTAATTAGCAATGTCAAAGCAAAGGGGCTCCAAACAGCAGCTGAAAGACCCCTTCTCTTAGCCCCTCACAACTAACTCCCAGATGTTAATTAGCGTGAAAAATAAACAACCTGTGATTAAGAAAATCAGATTCATTACAAAAAAAAATCATTCAGATTTAGCTGGAATTCTCAGTGGAAAAGAAGTTTTTTTTAAGAATACTTGTAAAAACAGTATAGTTATAAAAACAGCTCAGTTCTATAAAAGGGAATTTATGAGAATGAAATGACTTCTTGTCACAGCCACTTCCATTTTCTTAATTCCAGAAAACAGGAATGCACAGGATGTTTAGAGCACTTTTATTTCCACAGCAATACTAAAATCTAATCTGATCTAATGCCTGAAAAAAGATCTGTCTGGTTTTCACGCGCACGTTTCTGCAGGATGAGCAATGAACCCTGTGAATGAGACAGAGGGTCAGACTGACCGGTGACAGCATGTTTGATATTTATAGGGCTTGAAAGGCTTTTAAGGAAGAAGAGAGCGATGGTGTTATGTAAATAATTGAGAAGGCCCCTGAAAGCGAGTGGTGAAATATGACTAAAAGCAACCAGGCCAAAGCAAATTATTCCAAGAAAACTGCTCACTACAATTGCCATATAGCAGAAAAGAGAGACTGGAACTCTGCTGTCTTTTGTAAACCGTAGCAATTTACAATTAGCATCAGCAATTAGCAGTGCACCCCCTTCATATCAGTGTCAGCGGGTCACCTGTTCATGTGATGATATGTAATCCAAGGATCCAGCTGAAATTATATGATGTCCACAAGAGGGATTTCAAAAGAATCCAATATGGCGCACCCATCGAATGCAGATATTACTGTAGAAATTGCACCAAACATCTCAGAAGCAGCTTACAGCTGCAGCTTTGACTGGCAATAAATTGCTCCTTTTTTTGAGAGCTCTTCTGTGTCTATCCCGCCAATGACTTCATGACTATGCACAATAAGGCTATCAGCCCATGCAGGAGGCTGGCCGGGAAACTGGCAGTTGCTTGGCAATACCATTAAGTCTCCCCAGCCCCGGCCCCAACCTGCTGGAGCGTGTGCCTCTGATCTCCCAGATTCTAGAATGCCACAGCACCCTGTTCGGCGTGATGAAAACACACGTCGGTCACGCTGCGGAGCAGATGCCCCTAACCGCTAATGGTGCCGTCAGAGTCGGCAAGCGGCTCTGTCACTTTAAGCTCTCGGGGGTTGGCTCCCGTTCGAGCTATGGGGGTGAATAAGCTCTGAGGCCTCACAGATGAGTGTGCAGCTTAACATCGTTTTAAGTTAATGAGAATTTAGGGGGGAGCTGCACACTTTAGCCCTGCCCACTGTCTATGGTACAGTAGGTGTATAAAGCCAAACATATACTATCAATTTATATGTTACATGTGGCACCACGATTCAAACAGGCTTTTAGGCCTGAATGGTTTAATGTGATTAGGTGATTAGGACATTCATCCTTCTCCCCAGAGAGTAGGGGCAGAATCCCACTGTGGTGAGATCAATCCATCTGAAGCACTACAGCATGGCACGCCTGCTAAGTACTTCCTAAATTAGATGCAATTTTATCACATCGACATGGCTTAAAAGTATAATAATTCATTTGTTTTCCTTTAAGGCTTCGTGTAAATAACAGGACAGGTGAAATATAGGGAGTGAATTGGTGAAGTCATGTGGTGGTACTGATGTAGAGCTGAAGTATATCCATGGTAACAATAGATATTCATAGGATGCATTATAAGGATAAATTTAATGTAAACATGAGTCTATGACAAAGAAGAGGGTGTGGACTGAGCAGGGCAGGGTGAAGTCAGTTGGCAGGCCAGTTCATTCCCTTTACTTGTGTCATTATCAATCAGATAAAATGAAGTGTCCAGATCCTGATATCCTGATGTTCACACACCATTGCAGCTTTTTTTTCCAAGACCTGCTTTGTTTTCCTGTCTTTTTCTCTGAATCTGACATGGCCGTCTCCTGTCCTCGGTCCCTTTTGTTAAACTGGTCTCTAACAAAGACAGAAAATCACAGCAGAGGACCCTCTTGCTGCTTGAGTCAAATAAATTACAAAAATGCCAAAAATGAATTTTCAGTTGCATAGCGTAACGCAAGTGGTGCAGAGCAAAACCAAAGCACAGAGGAGCCTGCAAGAGCCATTCACAGCCTGCTAACTCCGCAATCAGAGCAAAACAACAGGATAAGTTGTCGTTATTTATAATTAGCCAGCGCCAGCCTCCCCCATGCAAACAAAACAAACAAAAATATGTTTTTCTCAGATGACCAGGCAGCTAATATTTACTTGTTGTACATACTCATGGTAATGATATGTCTCACTGCAGATTGATACAAGTTTTTTCATAAAGACTGTTGTGAAGGCTGATTCATCTTTGGGAAGCCATCTAGCTCAGGGGTGGCCAATCTTATCCACAAAAGGCCGGTGCGTATGCGGGTTTTCGCTGCAACTCCCTAATTAGATTACTAATTAGAGGACTGATTGGCTGAAGAGTCCTCACACCCGGGTTTGAACAGCTGACCTACAGGTTATCCCAAAAACCTGCATACATACTGGCCCATTGCGGATCTCGCTTGAACCAATATTTATCCATACAGGTGGGTATAACTGCTACATACCAAGTTATGTGTTTCTCATGCCCTGCAAGAGCCTGAAACTTCCTATTCAAGTTTAGGGCCTGTTGCAATAGCGATGTCCATTAGGACAAACCACTCTCTGCAGGCCTGACTGGGATTACTTCCTTCCGAAAATCCCAATCGATCTATTCGCCAACATCAAATGTTCCACAGTTTGTGACAATGTTCCATTTACTTTCACTTTGATTACTGGATATCTGTAGCATCATATGTAGTATATTAATATGGTAAAGTTTTCCAGTACATGCAAGGGATTATTTTCATTAAAACATAAAATAAAGCTGACACAAATGAAAAATGCACTGTACATACTAAGCTGAATCACTACATTAAAAAATAAACATGTTACTATATTTACCTTCCAACAGCAGAAATACTTCTTAAAAGTTGCCAACAAAACATTTGCAGTCTCTTGTGGTCACATCTCCTTTGATGCCACAGCCTGCTGAAATATGACCTATTCAATTTCAGAGGAAATCCATCTCCTCGTCCTGGAAGATGCAGTGTCCGCTATTTTGAAAGCCAGAGCCATAGCGATATTCTTTCTTGGTCCTTCATCATACTTTCATCAATGGCAAGGCACTCATTTAGGCTTCGACAAATAATCCCATGTAGTATTTAATGTCTAATTTTCCCCAAATCCATGGCTGTAAAGTATCTGTAGTAAACTCTACCTTTTAAGGCTATTGGTAGGTTACATTTTTTGAATTCTCTTTGCAGTAATGTCTTGAAACTCAACACTTACCCCAAGCTTCTCTATGAGGTATAATGCCTAGCAGAATTTCATTCAGTCAACCCTTGACTTAAATCCTCCAAGACTTTGTGGAATCCACTGAGATGTAGCAACCCCATCTGTCACGACAAAGAGGCTCCTCCCCCCAGGTAGGGTACATGGAGAGATGACTTCTCAGTCTGTGAGAATTGCATTTTTTAATTCTTTCCTCCTAGCGGGTCCAAAGGCCTTTGAGGGCACCTCCGAATAAGTCAATCCCACCCCCCCACCACAGACCCTGCAAACATATCAGTGGGGGCACCCTGAGGAATAGCGATTTAGAAAGTGGGGGTTAGGGTGGGGTCAGATAATCAGTCACAGTGGCAGAAACATTACACTAAACATCACTAAACAGCACTAACTACTGCAGAACCACTATTAACAAAAATATAACGCATTCTGAATTTCTTACATCATACTTACCAACAGGGATGCACATAACTGGTACGCAAGTACACACTCTCCATACAAACCGACATGTATGTATGGCAATTTCTTGTTGTAACAGAACAAATGTGTGCTTATTTTATGTGCATATGCGCTGCCATGACATGATACCATGCATTTTACCCATATATCTAATTTCGTGCTACAAAGGCTAAGCTGTGTGGTAATTTCTTGTCATAGCAGAATAAATGCACATAAAATCAGTACGCATTTGTGCTGATATGGCAAGAAATTACTTACATACCAGTTATGTTCATCTCTGTTGATAGAACCCTCCATTGACTAATTTTTATAATTATACAAATACAGCTCATATAGCAGATGTAGCATATATCAAATATTTTAGGTTGAATGATTAGGTTGCACTTTAATGTTCTTTGTTTAAAAAAGCATTATTTGGTCACTTTCTTGGCCATTGAGCACAGCAAATTTACCTCCTGGTGATAAAAAGCCCTTAGACTGCAAAGTGGATTATCTCTTCGAAAAGGAAAAGTGGTCACGGTTAATATCTCAGATAACTGACTTCTGGGCACTGGGTGTTCTGCATCGCCGGCCCGGCGACAGGTCTGCTAAGTGCCGCCTAGAAACGTCAGAGGGCGCCCGGCAGGACACCAATGGCAGGGGGGGGCGCATCCACTTCAGAGCCATGGCGAATTGATCAAAGGACACGGATGGAGCAGATTCCGGCTGTATTCAGCTAATCGTATGGATAAGCCGGCGGCGTGATGAGGTCATAGGTGACTGCGGAGAAGCTGCCGACACTGTCGATGGATGAATGGCCGGCCGTGAGTCAATATGATCCCGAACAGGCTTCTTTCAGCAACATCAGTAGAATGAAAAAGTACAGGAGGCAGAGAATTCATTTGGGGATTTCAGCAAAGCTACGGTTTCTGCACGCGGAGCGGCGGTAAATCTGCACGCGGCACCAGACAGAAGCGCAGTGAGCGTGGTAGTGAGACAAAACACTAATACAGCTTGGAGGACGAAACCCAAACCAGCGAAGCACAACAATTGCCTTGGAACATGAAAAAAAAAACAATGCATGTAAAGAGTTAAGCATTCCTTATAAGGCTGTTACCAGGGCCATTTGCCCTGGGGCAAATAAAACAAACATGTTTCATGGAGTCTTAGAATGGAGGGAACCTCAGGCAGGGAAATTTACAAAGGAGGATCACCTCACTGGTCAACAACGGGCCCCAAGGTGACATTTTGTCAGGGGCCCCAGAATCCTTTGCTACGCCCCTGATTGTTACAACTGGCTTTTGGGGAATTTGTGGTAGTGGTGCCTGATCATTTACTACAATTAGCTAGTGGCAGACAACTGAAAATGTGAAGTTCGACGAGAATGTATGTAAGACGTATAGGTTTGTATTGGATATGTCATCTTTATGTATATAATGGTTGTGATTCCGGGGGTCATCCTAAGGATACTCAGGATGTAACCAAACGCAATGCAGCAGAGAACAGTAGAGAGCCACCGGCATCTTCCAGACAGGTGCACTAAGGTGAGGACCGGTCAAAGCAAACTGACAGCAGGGGCAAAGCACCTCAGGCCTTGAAGCCTACTTCCATGGACCGCTAGAGAGCTTTACTATCAGACGTGTGGCCTCCTGTCCTGTGAAGAGAACGCTGAAAAACACTAAGAGAATAACTAAGGCAGCTGCCCTCTTCTTGTCAGGACCCGATGAATCTCAAGCGCAGCACAAGCTGGAGTATCATGGCCACTTGCTGGAAGGATTCAAGCACTAAGTGATCCCTCGTGGTAAGACCCAGAGATGTGGGCACGCGCGCGCACACACACACAGACACACACACGCACCACAAAAACCACAGACACTAGGATGAAGTTTGAGTACACAGTCAGATGACAGGCAGACTGATGGATATTCCAGGAATTTCTCCCTAATGCCTAGAAAGCATACGATTACTTTGCCATGCTATGAAAATTTTACTTTCTCAGAATCAGTCTACAGCACAGTAGATAAAACAAGATGTACTTATATGTCTGGTTTTTCCCCTTTATAAAATCACTAGCGGGTTAGGGTGTTCACTGTAAACCACAGCATTTCAATAGATTCTCTAAGGGATTTATTTGTAAAACCTACTGGTTGTCAAACTTGTGTAAATGTTTCTGACAGTTGACTGGCACTCAGTTACGGCTTAATCATTTTTCAATAAAAATCTGAATATTACAAAACCACTCAGACTAAATGAAAATAATGCATCTCAAGAATTTGGCATATTGTGCAGAAAATAATGTTGAGATTCTGTGTACAATAACATTGCAACGTTGTATAATTCATTTGTAATTATGTTGTAATTGTGAAAATGTGGATACTAAAAGTAATACAGTTAAACTGTTTATTAAATTTTATTTTCTATAAATAATAATAAATAAAGCATATCGATATTATTTTTATAATATTTATTTTACCAGCTTATATGTAGGAAGACAGCTTTAGCACCTTGTACTAACCTTAACCCTTCCCAGGACGACATTGATAACAAGGCAAAGTTCACCCTGGACAAGATGCCAGTTCACCACAGAGCACATTCAAACACACCCACAGCCAATTTAAAGAGACCTGTCCTCCTAAAATATGCCTTTGGACCGGACCACCTGGAGGAACCCCACATGAATGTAGAGAGAACATGCGAATCCTATAGGAATCGAGCCCAGAGCCCCGGAGGACCGAGGCTACAGTAGAACTCAAGACAGTTAAAAGGCGGCAGTGATATTCAATGTATTTTTACCAGCAACACATAATCAGCAAGCTTCTGTCAAAGTAAAGGTGCCTCTCCGTACCAGTCCTGTACTTGTTTTAGACAGAGCCGAAAAGAGACTTGGCTCTATGCTTTAGATTTTAGTCTTGGCTTGGCTTGGCCACCCAGAGACTGGACACTTGAAGATGAAGTCAGTGTATTTCATTTGGCTGAACTTCAAAAGTACTCATCTGCTGAGCCGGCAGTCTTCACAGGCTGACCCTAGCTACATGACTCAGATATAGACGGATAGATGGCCAACAAAAGGCTTCCTGTAAAATTACCCCCCCCCCCTCTTCCAATCATGCAGTACATAACAAACCACTCAAAAAAAAAAACATTGGGGAAATGCTATAAACTGCTGCAGCTCAACTGATCTCATACGGAAACACGCACAACTTTAGTTTTTGCTGCGTTGTATTAGTCAAATATCCATTTCAGCTTGATCTGCAGTGTCATGGCCTCATGAAATGCCAGTGTCTGTAAAATGAATGTTCATTACAGTCAGGTCAGACTGATATAAAATTGTCATACTGACTGCAAGGTGCAGGTGAGAGCTGACCTCAGCACCTTCAAATCATACAGATATTCTGTTAATGTATATTTTTCCTCCAAAATTTCGTTTAAGTACTGCTGCAAGCATATTTTGTTAAGATAGGTCAGGTAAAATGTTACAGTCTCGTACGTGTCACCTAATCTAATATTTTAGCCGGGTCAGCAGCCACAGGTTTTTATGTGTTAATATAAAGATAGCGGCCGTATATCTCCTCCAGCGTGTCAGAGGCATATAACAGGCGACTTCGTTCCGGGTACCGTCTCACCTCTTCCAAGGCTTCCAAGCTGGTCGGGGTATCCTCGACTCCATTTGGGCTGTTGGGCGCCGTGTCTTCTGCAGCGGTATCAGTTTCCAACTCGGGAGATAACATCCTGCCGCCTTGACATTGCAGACGCGAGGTACCAAAAGCCAAAGTGTACCGCACCCCGCTTTAATTTCGGTCCGCTTCACTGCTTTCCCCGTCCCGATTTGCCGCTGGTTCGCAGCCAAGGAGGACGGGGATCCCGTTTAGGGTGCTTCCATCACAGAAAACAGGGGGCGGGGACGCTGGGACTGCAGAGCCTTTCAGGCACATTCAAGGACAGAGGAAATCCCGCAAATTATGTGTGCTGCACCGGCCACAACAAATAGAAATGTACACGCCATCTGGACATAGCCAAAAAACGATGCACACCCACAAAAAAAATAATCTCGAGAAAAATCAGAAAACTTGAAAACTGCCGAAAAACACAGCTGCAGCGCATATCTCATAGAAGCATATGATGATCAACCTATATGTCCAGCACCTGATAACGTGCACCGCCGTGAAGTGCAAATCCACTCTGAAGTGGAAAACACAATTAAACAAAATCAAGACGCGTCTATCTCGGTATCTGTCATCTCTGCCTCTGTGCGCCGCACAGCTCTGTCCTCTTTTATCTCTGATTTTTTAAATCTCTTAGTGCATTACGTGTATATTCAAACGATGTAATTGCAAGCCATATTTGACTGTTATAAATAACGGACCAATTTCTGCCTCCAAATATAGATGAATTTTGTGTTCAGATAAGCCTTTCTGCACACCATTATTGTTATGAGCTATCATTTTTACACTTCTAACCTTCCTGTTAGCTTTAATTCTGACTTTTTCCCTCTGACTTCGCTCATTCACACGATTTTTTCACCCCAGAACTGGTGCCGATGAATGTTTTTTTTTGTTTATTGCACCATTCTCTGTAATTAACTTATGACACTGTAGTGCTTGAATATAACAGGAAAGTAACTGTGTTTGCGATCCTGGAATCATCATGAACTGCACCAGCAATCACAGAGCATTCAAAATTCCTTGTATCTGGTATCGTAGTTGTTCTGATTTGTAGTCCAGCAGTACCAGAACCTCCTGACTGTTTTGCCTATTGTATATATTCAGTTCCAGCCACATATGCTTCACTGCATGAACAAACAAGCCCATTAAAGAACATAAGAAATTTACAAACGAGATGACGCCATTCGGCCCATCAAGCTTGTTTGAGGAGAATTCAACTAATAGCCCAGAGCTGTTAAAATCTTGTCTAGCGCTGATTTAAAGGAACACAAGGTTTTAGCTTGCAGTACCCTAAAAGGAAGACTATTCCATACTCTAACTTCATGCTGTGTAAAGAAGTGCTTTCTATATAAAGATATATAAACTGAAAGCTTAGTGTGTATGCTTAAGTGATTATAAGCTTTAAATGTTGAATTGTTGAATGATATGACCCATGTGAGCTACCTACTAACAGAAGAGCTTAAATATTTTGAGTAACAATATTTACTAAATATTAGTAATAGACCAGTCATCGGATTCAACACGAGCAGTGTTTATTTATTAAATTAAATTTTAGGATTAATTTGCTTCAGCCCAAGATATATTTTAACTCAAAGGAAAAGTGACTGTGAAAGTGGTTACTTAGACCAAATTGGGAAATCATCAGACATCAAATTATACATTTAATCTTCGTTTAAAATTATAGTTTCTTACTGGTTTAAATGTTATTAAAATACTATTTGCCTTCAAAACTTAATTTACTAACTTCATTTGTTACATTATAATATTTTCTATGATTCAAATTTTTTTTAAAACCAAAGACCCATCGGCACTGAACGCCGCACAAACGATCGTAATGTACTGACAGTGCGGGGCGGATGTGACGTAATTTCACGGAAGTAGTTTTACTGCGTGGCGGAACAATATAATCGCGCGTGTGTGTGAGCTTGTTGCTAAAAGGCGAACTTAGAATTACCAACTTATAGAAGACAGTTGCGTCCCAGTCAGGTATTTGTTATGTTTAGCTGCTCAAACGCTAAAGACGTATTATCCACTTCCAGCTAGTTCGGCGAATTTTTTCGAAATATTCTGGTAATATCACAAGGCAGTTGTCCAGTGAAGAAGATTCAGTATATTAAATTGGAAGCCAGGTAGGCGAAGCTATATGCTATTGACTGAGAAGTCCACGAATTATGTTACGTTCCTGATTTGCGGACATGAAGCACATCACTAAGTATAATAATACATGTTAGTAGCACGCACGTGCTTCTGTTGTGTTTTTAAATGTAAAACCGCTTATAAAATGCTTCACAGGCGGCATGTTGAGGCGTCCCAAGTCTGGGGACTCGGAGGCGGATCTCCTGCGCGACCAGGAGCAGTTCCTAGCGTCCGGGGTTCCGCCTGCAGTAACGGTGGTACGTCGGCCCGATAAGCGGAGAGGAGAGCCGGGAGTAGGAGACGGAGAGAGTCCTG
>JAODKF010000030.1:4410670-4423455 GCA_026779585.1 Mormyrus proboscirostris | reverse complement strand
CCTTATATGGGTAAGAAGTTGGAAGTTGGAAGATGGATGAGTAATATAAGCATTACAAATTATTCCAAATGTGCTTTCATAATATAAGATGATGTATTTTGTGTAGATTTCTGTAGGCTGTGTTGCCAGATGCTTTTGATGGGTATAGGTATGGTTTGGGTGCTAGCTTTTTCCCCCTCTTTTTGTCTTCCTTAGGAGTCTCTTGATAGCACATTCTCATGGTACCTTGGAATGTCTGCGTTTCCGCTGCTGCCCTTTGCCCAGGAAGAGGAAGATGAGGTAGACGTCGACTTGGAGGACACCCCAAAGGAGACAGCTAAAGAGAAGGAGGAGAAGAAGCCCGACCACGACGTGGCACAGGCCGACATCGTGAAGGTCAACAGACTTGCTTGCTTTGCCTCCCGTCCCTCCGGGCTCTCCCCCGGCCCTGCTTCCCGTGCCTCCGGGCTCTCCCCCGGCCCTGCTTCCCGTGCCTCCGGGCTCTCCCCCGGCCCTGCTTCCCGTGCCTCCCGGCTCTCCCCCGGCCCTGCTTCCCGTCCCTCCCGGCTCTCTGCTGGCTCTGACAGTCTCCTCACTCCTGCTCTTTCATGTCTAAAGTCACATTAAATATGGATGTGTTTTTAATCTGTGAGACGGGTGCCAGGGTGCTGAGTGTGTTGGGATGGGGCCTGCCTCGCTCACAGGGCCTGCTGAAGATAAAGCTGTTGCCCAGGCTCCGGTACATCCTGGAGGTGATGCGGCTGCCCTCCCGCACAGTCCTTGATGTCCTGGAGATCCTCATCCGAATTGCCCGCCACTCCCCTGCTTCTGCCACCCAGGTATACTTTCTGCACCTTGGCGTATAACATTATGTACCAACAATACTTTCCCCTCCTGCGATTATATAACGAAAGGATGCTGTACCGAGGTCCTTATTGCTGAGTGACCCTGGGTGCTTTATTGTTCACAGCCTGGTTGGCAAAAATGAAGGATATAGATGGTTTTGTTTTTATTTCAAACTGCTGCACAGTACAGACAAAAAAAGGCCCTCCCCCACATGGAACTCCCTTTCACAAACTGCTTTTGCAATACATAAAGCATCAGTATAGAACATTTAAGGAATGCAGATAAAATATTATTTATAACTGACAATCTGAGTAAAAATAAGAGTAATATTGATTAACGGTAATAATAGCAGTACCAGCAACGGTAATAATAAGCAAAAACAAGACGTTAACTGAGGGTGGTCACCATTAACTGTGTCAGAGGATGTGGCAGTGGGGTGCAGATCTTTTTTCTTTTTTTGTTGGAGGTGTCCTTGTGGGTGTGGGGTCTTGTAAAGTTCAAACCTGGGTAGAAAACTGGGCTAAAATTAAAGCTGGTAATTAAAGCCTCCTGCGATTTGTGATTTGCCTGCGAGTTTTGATGTTTAAATTGAGGGATGCCCATAGTCTGCCATCCTGCTGTGTATGTGCAGGTGCTGGACTGTCCTCGCCTGATGGAGACCGTGATGTCACACTTCCTGCCCTGCTCCTGGACCCCTCGTGACCCCCCCACCTGCCTGCATGGACTGCCTGTCCCGGCAGCCATGAAGCTCCTGCGCGTGCTGGCGGCTGCCGGGAGACACGCCTGTGCCCGGCTGGTGAGAGTCTGAGTGCAGCCGCTCCGGTCGGGACCCGGGGGCTCAAGTAGCACCTTAATTACAAAATGTTTCCCTGCAGTCGGGGTGTAATTATACCGCAGTGTGTTTTCCACAGTGGCCTGAGCTGTTGTGGTTCGGATATTGAAAAGTCCTTTAGCTGATGACGGTGTTAATGCCTAATTTCTCTGCTGTCTAATGAAGTCAAAGCACGGTAATGAACTTTAAATTAGTCCAGTATCCCGCGCCACCAAAACGCTGCCTCACTAACATCAGCTGAGAGTTAAGTGAGGTCGTACAAGTGACTCCG
This sequence comes from Mormyrus proboscirostris, assembly GCA_026779585.1. Classification (NCBI taxonomy): domain Eukaryota; kingdom Metazoa; phylum Chordata; class Actinopteri; order Osteoglossiformes; family Mormyridae; genus Mormyrus; species Mormyrus proboscirostris. The sequence goes on along the minus strand of JAODKF010000030.1, from coordinate 4,421,527 downwards.
CCCCCTCTCCTGGCATACTAACTTCGATTACGTCCATTATTTGGTTCACTTCAGCTGAACAACCTGGGTGGACGTGAGCGCCTGTCCCGTTTTGTGGCCGTGGAGCCCTGTGAGCTGCCGTTGGCGCCAGGAGAAGCCCTTCGGATTGGCACGGAGGCCCTGAGGCTGTGGGCCGTGGCCGCTGGCTATGCACAGGCCTGCGACCTGTACAGGTGACCCTGGGCGGCCTGTGGTCTTAGTGCACTTATGGATCACTGAATTATGGACATTCGTTTCTTATCCATCTTTATGGTGTACAGTGACCTTATTTCAGGGGCTTAAATGAAACCAAATTACTAATGGGAGTAATCTTAAAAGAAATACATTTTCCAGGTACAATAAGCTATGGAGAATGCATGGCATTGTTACAATGACCTGTAACCTTGGCAAGCTAGAACAGCTTGGTTGAAGTACATTTAGACTCTTAGGGAGGAAAGGTGGGGATTGAGATAGGCTCCGCCCACGGTTTCCTGAATTTAGAAATTCCGACCTACTTTAGAGTTGCTCTCAAGTCACACAAGGGCAGCTTGCAGCCATGTGATCATGTGTTCCGTCCCTGTCAGAGACCTTTATCCCATCCTGGTGAAGGCTCTGCAGTCAGTCCCCAGAGCGCGGCCCCCGATGGACCCCCTCTGGCCGCTGGAGCTGCAGCGGGCGCAGGCCCTGGTAACGCTGCTGACCCACGTGACCCACACAGCGGGCTGCCATCAGGAGCTGCAGGCTGCCCTGGCCAGGTGGGGCCGTCTCCGCTGCCTAGGGCTTTCCTGTGATCACGTGAACACAATATACAGTGGATCTTTCCCCATGGCGGGAAAAACTGGCGAAGAAGTGTTAGCTTAGGGTCTGTGGCTTTTGCGAAACTCAATACAGATGCTCCCCGGGTTATGATGGTCCGCATTACAATATTTCAAATTTGGGTCTGATTCCATGCTGGTTTTTTTTTTTTTTTTTTTTCAGCACCATATTTGATAAATTACTTGATATTCAACACTTTTTTATTATAAAATAGGCTTCGTGATAATGATTTTACCCATCCGTAGGCTAATGTAAGTGTTCTAAGCACGTGTAATGTAGGCTAGGCTCTGATGTTTGTTGTTAGGTGAACTGTAGTAAAATACATTTTTGCCCATCATATCCTGGGGAGTGTCTGTATATTGAAATCGCTATGGGGAAAATCGCGATGCAGAATGGTCAACTGTATAAGTCATTTATAGTCACTGTGCCCCCAGTAATATGTGTACAGGACTTATGCGCTTATTGATTGACCTTCAGCTATTGGGAGAATTAATCTTTGAAACCCCCAGCTGGTGGCTTTATTATGTGAATCCAGTCTCTGCTTTGTTTAATCAATGGGCCCCGGCGAGGAATCCACTGAGGAGTGGCTTATATCAGTCATCGCTCTTTGACAGGGCGCAGTAAAACAGCCTCCCAGCATCCTCTGCACCAGGCTTCCACGCCTTGGACCTGCTGTCGCTGCGTGGTGTCCACGTACTTCTCATCTGTCTGCAGTGCAGGATAACCGTATCCGTTTCTGGTCATCCTGTCTCTCCACTGTAGCTCAGAGTCCGAGTGCCCTCCCCCTCCCGTTGTGGAATGGAGTCATGTGACTGGCCTGCAGCGCCCCCTCTTGGCCTCATTGAAAGGCTGCATAAAGACATTGGGAGACCCCAGTCAGAGGGAGAGCTCAGTGAGCTTGTTGCCGTCTCTTCTCCTGTACCTGGGGGCCTACTACTCCCAGCTTCACCTTCAGGTCAGTAGGGAGTGTCAGAGTACCAGCGAAGTACTGATGGCTCGATTCTATCGTCAGCCTGCATCTGACAGAGCTGTTACAATGTGCATGGTGAAATATGCACCAAACAGAGAAGGGCCAGACAGCCACTTTTGGTTGTGAATTACCAAACTCAGGTTCACATATAATTTGTTTTATAATATAAAATTTAGTTCTGACCAGGATAAGCAGTTGGTAAAAAATCAGTTTTTATTCACTCTGAAGGGGTATTACTGAAATCAGATTGGTTCTTTGGTTGTGTGACATGCTTTCATGAGAACTTGCCCCAGAGTCTGATGCCCCCCCACCCCTGTCTCTGCAGAACTCCTTCCGGCCCGTGGAGTGTCTGCAGGAGCTGGAGGTGCTCACCTCAGACGTCCTGCTCCCTCTGCTCTCCCATCAGGCTGTGTGTGGCTGGATCGATAGGCTCCGGTCAGACTGCTTCTGGTTCTTTTCACGCTGCACTTTCAGCATACCCTTAATTACGCGGAGTTTGACCCGCTAATATCTTGTGACGTTTTGGTCATTCTCGTAAGCTTTATGAGCAGGTTATGTATGGATGTTTTTGTACGCATAAACTGTATATCTGATGAGCTTAGTTCAGCTACATGTGAATTTCTATTATGTACCTCTTTGGTAGCTAACATTAAAACACATCAAACATAATTGAAATCATATTTCATTTAAAACAAGTGTTTAAAAATCTGTCACCGATCTCCCCGACCCCCCTGTCCAGCACTCTCTTTTGTGTCACCGTTCTTCCCCCTAGCCAGCACTTCATACTGTGTCACTGATCTGTCTCCTTGCCAGTGCTCTCTGTATGTTGCTGATCTCCCTCTCCCCACCTCCTTGCCAGTGCTCCTCTCTGTGTTGTTGATCTCCCCCTCGCCAGCGCTCCGCTCTTTGTCTCTGATCTCCCCTTTCCTTGCCAGCGCTCCTCTCTTTGTCTCTGATCTCCCCTTTCCTTGCCAGGCATCCTCTCTGTGTCACAGATCTCCTCTTTCCTTGCCAGGCATCCTCTCTGTGTCACTGATCTCCCCCTCGCCAGCCCTCCTCTCTGTGTCACTGATCTCCCCCTCGGCAGCACTCCTCTCTGTGTCACTGATCTCCCCCTTGCTGGTACTCCTTTCCGTGTTGCTGATCTCCCCTTTCCTTGCCAGGCATTCTCTCCATGTCACTGATCTCCCCCTCACCAGCCCTCCTCTCTGTGTTGTTGATCTCCCCCTTGCCAGCGCTCCTCTGTTTGTCTCTGATCTCTCCTTTGCTGGTGCTCCTCTCTCTGTCGCTGATCTCTACAGCGGTACTGGTGTATCCCTTGAGGAACTCTGTAATGACAGATGTGCATTTTGTCCCTGCAGGTCCTGCTCAGCTCTGTGTAACCCACTGTCCTGTTGCCCGAGCACAGAGGCAGTGGCCAGCCTGCCCGGGTTCGGGTCTTCTGGGGGAAGGCCTGCTCTCAGCCTGGCCAGTTCCAGCTCTCCGCTTCCCTTCCTCACCGCCCTTTGTTATCTGCTGGAAGCTGTCACCAGAATACACAAGGGGATTGTCCACAAGGTGAAGCCTTACAAATAACCCTTCAAGGCCTGTTTTTATCACAGTGCATATTCCAGGCCCTGTCACTGAGGTGCCTGCTTCAGTCACTTCTGAATATCATGTCATCTGGTACTTGTGTGCTGTTCTGAAACAGGATGTTCTTTTGCCAGAACATGTGCACAACAGGGACCTTTTCTGTTTTGTTTTTTCCTTCACACATCGAGAGGGTTACTGTAGAAGGTGCATGGCAGGGGAGTTACAGACGGGTGCAGGATACAGGTAGTTCTGTATTGTATATTTGCATCTTGGAGACACGCTGGTTGTGCCATCGAATTGTCTGAAGGCCAGAAATTGCCCTTTTTCAGTGTGACATCAGCTTCCTCCTGTGTTGCCTGCACCCCACGGACAGAGGCAGATTTAGGATCGGTAATTAGTGCTCCTCTCTGTCTGACTGTTTTACAAGCAGATCCCAAGAGGGAGGCGTGTAGTAATTACAGTAGGTGGTGGGGGGGGGGTGTCAAGGAGTGTGTGGCTTCCGCTGACACACATACTTGCATTTTTCTGTTAACGGGGTCCCGTGTGAGATATACCAAAGTGCATTTAATTTGTTGAAAGGAGCCTGTTGTTAAGCATTTTATTTTCCCTCTGTTGAGTTTGATCTTACATTCAGATCCCCACATAGGGCTGAATAATGAACATGTGCACTCTCACTGCTGCAGGAGAGATCCTCAGGCACCTGCCTGCGTCTGGTGATGTGCGCAGTCGGCGCTGGCTAATTCCTACACTCTGTCATTCGTGACCCTGGTTGATATGCTTTCAGAGAGGAAGGCAGGAGGCGAGCGGTTAGCAGACACTGTGGTCCGCTTAGGCCTCTTGCATGCCAGACTCCCCGTCAGCTTTCCTGTGGTGCATGACTCCAGGCTTCAAAGCTTTTCAGAAGATATTAGCAGAGGTTTAGCCTTTGTCTCGGATGTCTTTCTGAAGCCCTGTTTTGCCTTCAACCAGGGCACTGCTGGGATGCTGATGACTTGCATGCCTCTCAAACTGGAAGAGCAGATTACTGTCAGATATGTCTGGATGTAGAGGTTTAGCATTTAACTTGAACTGGGCATTGTTTTCGTGTTCTATGTGTGCGTTGTCTCCAATATGCTGATAAAATATTCCATCTGTATGCCTGTCAGTTATCTACTTGAACTATGTGAAAGAGTGTTTCTCAGCCTGGTCCTCAGGGCCCCCCAGCCAGTGCACGTTCTTACTTTCCCCCAGCTTCCTGCCAGAAAGGGGGCAGAGGTCCCCAAAATCTGGTTTGAAAAACACTGTTATAAACCTGTTTATGCACTTTTACTGCCCCCTCGTGGCTGAATGCTTTTTGATGCAGAGCATCTTGACACAGATTCTATGACGCTTGATTTGTTTAATGTGATTTTGTCCCAAAGACTGAAGAAGAGGAGTTTCTGTCATTGGAAGCTTGGTATACATCCTTTTTACCTGTGCTCTCTCCCTAGTTCTCCAGCTTTCTCATCTCCGACCTCATGTCCGACTACCTGCGGGCATGCTGCAAGGCCACGCCCACCCTGACCCCCTCCAGTGCCTGGCTGCTACGTCATGAGCACCACCTGCTGTACCTGCTTCTGAAGCTGGCGCACAGGCTGGTACGTCACGGATTACCTGCCCGGGCAGCACACGGGCACAGCGCGCTCGGCACTGACTCGGTCCAACAAGCGCATGGCGGGTCTGTGGGCACCTGTGGGCAGTCATTGGTTATTCTCAGTGAGGCTGCCTCACATCTCTAATCTGTAGAATAGAATAGTGATTTTATTAAATTCTCTTTAATAAAGAGAGCAGCTTGGGGGTCACAGCGCAGGGTCAGCCAGTGTGCAGCACCCCTGGAACTGGGGGTTAAGGCTTTTACTCAAAGGCTCACAAACGTGATTATTCTGCTTAAGTCGGGTTCGAACCAGCGACTTTCTGATCACGGGCACACATGCTTAGCCTGCCGAACCTCCCCCCCCCCCATGGATCTAAGGTGTTTTTATCCTAAAATGTGCAGTAGCTTTTGTAAGATGGTATAGAGGAAGCTGTTGTCGGAGACTCGCATTACGGATTTCTAAATGGAGTGCGTGCTCTCCTGTGTTCCCCAGATGCCCGTCAGCCCGGAGGTGGCCAAGCAGGCCAGCCTGTACCACCAGGCTGCCCTCTCCCTGCTGCCCCGGCTGCTGCCTGGCAGCGAACACATGGCCCACGACCTCTTTTCCTCCGTCATCTTTAACTCGGACTTCATGCCGTAAGATTGTTTTGCTTTATGCACCTCGTCATTTGTATAACATAATTTGAGGATCATCCTCCCCATCCCAGGTCAACTGTGTGCAGTAATGTGGAACGCAGTCCTTGTAATTGCACTGTGTAATCTAAAGGTGGCGCCAAAGCTCTGTCGATTTTTTTTAATTTTAACAGCAATTTTTTAGGAGCCTCCATTTGAGGCAAACGAGTGTGTGATTATAGCAGAAGTGGGAGAAATGTTAACTGGGATCCTCAGGGGCATCCGCTGAAATTATTAGCCTGATCAAAATTTTATTTTTATAAAATATTACCAAGTTTTAAAGTGAAACTAACCATGCATTGAAAATGTTGAAGCGGCTAAGAAACACTGTTGATTTGTTTTAGAAATGAATATTCCTGCTGTGATATTGTCATCTGGGCTTTTTACTGGCCCTAGTGCTCAGTAATTCACTATTTGATACTTTTTGTAGTTTATTGTGAATCTGTCTCTTTTCTGATGTGAACAGATCTCTTGGCTCTGTTTCCAGGATAAATAGGCTATAGTTTCATTCACTAAAAAACTGTGACTGCTGTGCTTATCTCCTGTTTTGCCAGGGAGTGGCGCTGTGGAGGACCTGAAGCAGCAGATTTGTCTGACCTGCAGCTTAAGGAGGGCTGCTGTCCCTCGCAGCCTCCACTGGGCCCTCTGCTGCGGGACGCTTGTGCCCATCTCCCCTCCCTGCGTGGCTGCTACCTCACCCACCTGGCCTACATGGAGCCGGCGGTTCTCCGCTCCCGGGACTTCCACCTGGGCCGGACCCCTTACATTTGCTCCTGGTCCCTCTCCGAAGCCTCGGGGCCCGCTTTGCCCGCCGACTGGCCGTTCCTGCCGCTGGTCAGCCTGTACGAGCGCGTGGGCGTGCCGGGCGGGGGAGACGTGCGTGTGGATTGCCTCCCGCCGGCCTCACTGGAGTCCGTCACGCACTGCCTGCAGTGGCTGCTGCTCCTGGAGAGCTGGCGGGAGAGCTCTCTGGCGGCGGTCCTGCCAGCGGCTAAGCTGGCTCGCCTCTCCTGCCTCTTCCTCTGCTCCAGCGATCTCTTCCTGGAGCGCCCTGTACAGCGGCTGATGTGGGCACTCCTGCGGACCCTTTTCCACCCGCGCCGGGTGGCTGCACTGGATCTGGCAGTGCCACTGCCGGGCCTGGCCTCCTTCCATGACCTGTACTCTGCATTGCTCTCCCAGTTTGAGGCAGTGTCCTTCGGGGACCCGCTGTTTGGCTGCTTCATCCTGCTGCCCTTGCAGCGGCGCTTTAGCGCCACCATGCGGTTGGCGGTGTTTGGGGAGCACGTGGGGCTGCTGCGTTCCCTAGGGGTGCAGCTGCGGCAGGTGAGCCGAAAGGGAGCAGCGGACACTCAAATATGCCCTGTTGTGTTTTCATCTCACGGGCTATATGAGTAATTCTCCTTCACTTTGTATCTGATGTCCTTCTACTGTCATTCTTTTATCCTAGACCCCAGCCCCCACTTCCCCCTCTCCCTATCCAGTGGACATTTTGTTCTACTTGCCCAGCTGCGTGTCCCAGTCAAATGATTATAGGCTTTCTGACTGATGTCTGAATTCTGGTGTCTCTGTGGTGAACAGAACAAAAATGAGGACTGGAGAGAGTTAGTGCTGTAGTATTTTTAGTTTTTCTGAATTATTTTTTTGAGAAATATAATGTAAACATTTCTGAAGTAAATGTCAGTCGTAATTATATTTGAATCCTATGTACTTTTAAACATCAATGTTAAATTTCAAACCATGGCATCATAATGTGAGGACCTGACAGCTGTATTACAGAAGCCCAGAGAGCCCCCAGTTGGGTTTGTGTCAAGACCCATTTTTGTGAGTCATTATAGATTGCTCAGTCACCCGCAAGCAAGCCGTGTATTAGAGAGAGACTTATGTGTCGTGTGAATATTATAAATTCCCCCGTAATGGGTTGGCATGCTGAGTGCTCTCTGCAGGTGACATCCTTTCTAATTCTCTCCTCACTGCCATCATCTCCTTCAGCTTCCGGTCCCCCTGGAGGCATTCACCTCCCCCCCGGAGGATTCCCTCCCCCTGTTGCGGCTGTACTTCCGCTCCCTGGTGACGGGGGCCCTGCGGCAGTCCTGGTGTCCTGTACTCTATGTGGTGGCTCTGGTCCACCTTAACTCCTTCATCTTCTCCCAGGAACCGGTCTCACAGGTACTCTCCAAGGCTGGGTCTCCAGCAGCCTGGCTTAAAATGACAGGGCTTTTAAATAGATTATCTGGCAGCCGCTGCTGTCTTGGTGATGTGTGATGCATTACTGGGCATTTTCACTCACAATTGGGAGTGGAATTGCACTGGTTGTAGGGCCAGCCCTTGCTTGCGTGCACTTCACAGCCCCCACAATGTGGAAGTCAGATGTTTTCTCTCCCCCACCCCCGCAGGAAGCGGAGGCGGCACGGCAGAGTTTGCTACGGAAGACATATTACCTGACAGATGAGGTGAGTCCTCCCCCCCGAAATCAGTATGAAGCCTCCAAAGCCCCTTCCGCCTGCCACTAACCAGGATCTTCTTGTTCCAGGTTCTGAAGAGCCATCTGCTTCTCTTCAAACTGCCCTCTCAGCAAGATGAGCTTGGCTTCCAGATGTACGACTGCCTGCCCCCTACCCGTGCCCTGAGGCTGGAGGGCGTGCTGGACATGGGAAAGAGTCAAGGGCAGGGGCCTCGCCAAGGATGTGACATTGTCCCGTGATGCTCCAAGCCGTCGCCTCTCATAAGGGTGTAATTGTTGGATTCTTGGTCAAGAAGCAATCAGTGACTTCTGCAATCTTGAAGGTTTTATAGTGTCAACATAAGCTACCCAACAGGAATAAATGCTTTTTTTGTACATTTACGTTTGCTGCAGCATGTTTTTTTAGTTGTTATATCCGTACTCGTGTTTTTTAACCTTTCTGAGCATGTTTATTGGTGCGCAGCTGCGTGGGCAGTTGATCCTCAGAACATCTGCACATGTTACAGAGTTCAGGCAGATGGACGACACCGTGTTGGAGAAGTTTCTGTCTTTTTAGGTATTGATTAGCATCGGCCTGGGAATGACCCATTTGCAGTGTGCGGGAGATGGGAGGTCGGTCTCTGCTGCCTGTCTCATGCTCGTCCCTTGCCACAGCGTGCCTGTTGCTTTCTGCTGGTCGGAGATGTTCTGGAGCCATGCCAGTGGATGCCTCATGAACGGTGACTTGACAGTGATACAGGAGACGTTCACATCCATCTGTCCTCTATTTAAAAAATGTATGTGGTTCCAAAACTGGCCCGTATGAAGTAAACTATAAAAACAAGAAAGAGAAATTTCACACATTGCAGTAACTCAAACCAGTTCTGAAACATTTCAAGCTGACTGGAGTAACTGTCAGGCACATGACTCTAAATGATGACATGGTTGTCTTACCAGTCAGGGCTCTTAGATTATTTTGTAGAATGTTAAAGTGAAGGTTTCCTTAAATTAAGTTTCGTGACTAAATAACACGCCCTACAGTGCTCCCATCTGCAGAAGTGGAGGAGATGAAAGCCCTTCACCTGTGTTTGACTCAGAAGCATTCCACTTGTTATTCAAAACCGACCTGGAGGAAAAAACATGACTCACACAGAAACAAGCAGCAGGAGTGCCTTGGGATGGGAAGTGCGACCAAATGAAAGTATTACTGCGCTAGGGAAGACGGCCTTTGTCTCCTGACAGTCTCTCAGGCGCGTGCTTTCGCTGGCTGTCATAATCCCTTCGGAAAATGTCTCTCCTGGGAGGACAGAAGGCAAAGGCACATCAGTGGACTTCTACCAGAAGCCTCTGGAGACTTATTGTACTTACAAGCTAGATATTTTAACCTGAAATGCAGCAGGTAAGACATCCAGCTGTATAACTCATTAGGCTGAGTTCCTTTGGGTGACCACACCTTCTGAGTCACAATGACAAAGTGACCTCGTAAACTCGGCCCTGAACTTCTGTGGCCCCTCCTCACATTGCAGGTGATCCGGTGACTCACACCTTCAGATACACATCTTTAGGCCTGGTTCTTGTCTGGTTGAGAAACTAAAGATAAGTGAAATTCACGTGGCCCTTGGTGCTTGTAGGGCTGAGCAAAGGATGCACAGCCTAATCTGAACTCATGGACTTGTTCCATATATACTTGGTAACTTGATGATTCAGTATTTTAGATTCTTAGGACTAATGAATTCTGATTGATGAAAATAGAAGGTTTTTTTTTTTTTGGATATTTTTAAGACAAACATCTGGCAATAAAGTCAACATAAGATGCCTGAAATTAAGGGTTTAAAAGTGGAGTTTCTGCCATTTTTGGCAAACTGTGTGTATACTCAATACATATGAAATGGATTGTATGCTTATTTTAAAATTGGTATTGTGTTATGGAAATAATGGAATGTAATTGACTCAACTTCCTATGAGAATACTGGGTTCTGTTACCTGCTACCCGCAAGGAACCAGTTACGATGAATCCGAGGTATTCTGCATAAATTGAAAAAACATATTCCTGATGAAACCCGTACATATTATTTTTTTATTGCCTTCCAGTGCATAATAACTGACTGTGATCTTGGCCAGACTGCAGAAACATGTTTAGGCTGCGTAGTTGAATTTCTTGTTTGTTTTACTACAGAATCACTGGTATCACTCTGCTGAAATGGTATTCTGGAATCTTCTGTTATGAACATGCAATATCTACTTTCAAAGAGTCAGCCTTCACACCTTAATATGCCTGTGTTTCATGGGTGTGCGGATGGATGGATGGATGGAGGAATGTTTAGCACACCATAGCTGAGCTCTATACAAGCCCTTAGTCATTCCACACAGACTGAGGTTAAAATAGCTTCCTGCACTTGAGGGACAATATGAAACGTCACCACAAATTAAACAATGTTTGAAGATATTTTTAATTTTAAGTTGACACTCCCATCCTGCTTCAACTTTAAGCACAATACAAGAGTGCCCCCTTTGTAAATTAGAGTCTGATGTCTTTATAATTTCATATTTTAAAAAACATCCTTTACACAGTCTACTAACTATCTGAAGTTTTGAAAAGCTTCCTGGGCAAGACAGTATTTCACATTTTCTCCATTGTATTCCATAAAAGACTCTCTTCAGAACCTTACAGATTTGCTATATAGTTATAATGATAGTTGTTAATATAAGAAGAATCCATCCATCTATGTATGTGTGTATGTATATATATATATA
>JAODKF010000030.1:4381906-4392927 GCA_026779585.1 Mormyrus proboscirostris | reverse complement strand
TGCCATCACATAAACAGTGCCATCATTGCCATGACAGAACTCAGCCAGCAGTGCCGGCTTGACGCCAGATCCGGGCCCGACCTGTCTGCTATGTGGGGAGCGGTGAGCGGAGAAGCACGGTACGGCTTATATGAAAACTAAACTCAAATCAGTGAAGACCATGCATCATAACCAACAGTTAGGCTAATTAATAAAATGTTATGTGAAATGGTGAATTGTAATCGTCTCATGCTGATTACGTTCAATATTATTATTCATTATTTTATTTGATTTTCAGGGCATAAGAATGAGTAAGAAGCCCGTCAAAAAACAGCTGCAGGTCTGGCATTTACTTGGGGAACACCATAAACTAAGTTGCTCAATTTCCAGAAACTCCAGAATAATTTAGTTCAAAATAGTGCTGGCAGAAGAGATTACAAAGAAGAAATTCAGTAAATCTCCAATATTTACTTCTATGGGTTTCTAGGAGAAGATCTTCTATGTGTTGTGTTTTTTTACGGACAGTTAGCATGTCTTTGTGAGAGAGACCGGGTGAAGGAGAGTGACGGGGCATTACAGTGGACCTTTACGTGAGGTCATTTTTCCACAATGAATGGCCTGATATTTGTGGCGTAATTTCGCAAATTGTGTATACGCTTCGTAATTTTAATAATTCCCGCAAATTCAGCGTAAATAATGCTGCACTTTACGCCATACTAGTGATGATGAATAACAGTAAAATGGAAAGATAACACTTTATGAAAAAAAACTAACTGTATACAGCGCACTACAGAATCACCTTATAAGGCGACATGACGTCACACCTTTAACCTCGATATACCGCCCCCCCCAATGTTAATGTGAGTCATACGCCCCTGGCTGTACGTGCACTTAGGATCCCTGTAAACATTGTTGTGTATATTTTCCTAAGTTCACTGAGAATTTAATGGAAAATAAGTGAAGAACGTGAGGACACACTTCACCGAATTATGGTTAAGGAGAGGAATATACTGGACTAGTCCAACAAGGACTACAGAGTGACTCAAGGGAAAATCATTAATATAAATTTGATATTAATCTGCCTTGACCATTTTTTCATATGATGGGCAGTTCTGATTTCATACCACTCTGCTGTGGAAAAATGAACACAACAAAAATTAGTAAAACTGCTACATTAACTAATTAATCAACAGGAATGTTTGTGGAAGTAATTTCTGCCCCTGCCCAGTAATTAGCAGTGTGTAATTACGCAATTTACTCCGGTTTCAGAGATCAAGCACTAGAACATTCTTTATTAGCTAGAGAGAAACCACACTGCACCCTGCTCCCTCTAGCAGCTGGAGGTCATAGTGTCTCAGGGGAGGAGTTGCTATGTAACAGAAGTGAGAGGCTCATCCACCCTCATAAATTGGCCTTTTAAACAGTGATTGTGTATTTTTGTCATCTTATCATGCAATATACGTATTGTAATCTCATTTTCAGAAGGTCCAGTTCACGTTTTTTGGAAGGTCTGCTTCTTGACTTCAGAGAATTCTTTACACATTTAGTAATCCAAGGTGTAATTTCATAAGTACTACCACATTTTGCATTCTGTGTGAGGGCAGGGGTTTAAAAGTATACAGCTGCAGCTTGCGTTAAGGTTCCTCTCAAAGTCTTGATAATGTCCAATTAATGTCTCCACATGAATGTGTCCTTATTTTTAGCGATGCTTCACCATTTACCCATAATGCAGCACAGCCAGGTCCTGAACTTTAAAAAGAATGCCTTTGTATGTCAGCCACTTGTCATTAAGAAAGGCATGACTCTGTCCGTTTACTCTGTGATCACTGAGCGTGCACAACCAGGCATGGAGGCTGTTTTCCTGTTTCACGGAAAAGCCCCCAGCTGCTGCTAACGTGGGGCTTTCGTGGGGCGTCCCATTGCAGTGGCGACACATCTGGCTGCGGACACATCTATCTCATTAAGCACAGCATTAATATGACAGTGAGTGACTCCCCCCCCAACCTTGAAAACTATGTGGCAGATATATGAATAGCCACATTAATCTTACTCACAGTTGTCAGCAATGACTGTTTTCCCCTTTACTGCAGATTTATTTACTTTGTTAAAGTCTCAGCTTAGAAACGTTCCCGATGGGAGTTTTCCTATGAATCTTACTGTCAGGAAAATGGTGCTCAAAGGACTTTATCCAGATGGGTGAATTGCTTGCCTTTCCTTGATCCCATTCACTTTCCTCCCAATCTCCATCCCTGTTTGCTGCTTCTGATGTTCTAACAACTGGATTAACAACCTTGTCCTAAAAACCAGGTGTGATCCCTCCAGCAGTCTGCAAGTCACATATAATTGCACCCACATGTGTGTCAAATGGGTTAAAAATAAGTTAGCATTGACTTAGCAGACCCAATTAGTACTGATTTAAATCCAGCTTTAAGTGGGGGTGCAGCTGTAATAGGGTTGTTGGGGTTGTGGAAAATCTCCTTAAATAAGACATACAAGTCAGGTCTTATTTGTCAAATTAGTCTTTCATTTTGCTGCTTATGAACACATCTCATACACGGTGTCTCCTACCTCCTGATCCTTCTGTTATTTTTTCTCCAACTACCTCTGCTTTTAAATCTAGGCTTAAAACTAATTTGTTCTCGATAGCCTTTCCAGACTTTTAAAGTTATTTCCATTTCTGTCTTTTGCTGCTGTTTTGTTGCTTGTTTTTCATTGCTTTTTATGATTCTTGTACTGCACTTTGGTACAGTGGTACATCTGCTGTAAATGTGCTATAGAAATAAACTTGACTTGACTTCTTCTGGATAAGTGGATATGGAAAATGGAAAGACAGATGGATAGAACTCAACGGTGAGCTAGACTTTAATGGATGGCTGGGGTAGCCTGAAATCAGAAGCCTACAGCATCTGAGAATCTTCATTGTGCCACTTTGTTGTATTCTGACGTATTTTCGTAAACAAAATTCGGATTTCTTTTCTGATTCCTTGAGGTTTACCATGAACATTATTTGATCCAAAACTGAGATCAGACTTCTTAAAGCTAAGCACCTCACTGAAATCATCATGTGGAAATTTTAAAATAACATTTAACATATGTAGGCATTTCACCCAAATCATATAATCATATAATAATCATATAATAATATAAGCATTTTATATGACACTCAAAGTAAACATATAACCAATATTAACTTAATCTGTAATTAGACATATATATCCTTTACTGAGGTAAATTACATATGAAATTAACGTGCCATTAAATATACATCCTACATTCATGTACTTTCTATATTAAATGTTTGTTATTAGTCATATATGTCCTTTATTCATGTGAAATACATACATATTACATTCATATACATACATATTACATTCATGTTTTGTCAAACGTGTGTTCGACAGGTAACTTTACTTGTGGGGACATGAGCTATGTAGTAGTACATGCTTACTTAAAACATTAATTAACCAGTAACTACTTGTTTGATAAGTACTGATCCCAAGTTCATTCATCATTAATCAATCATAACAATTCATGTATTTCATAGGAAAACCTATATTAATTCATGATTTGATCTTGAATAGTAAATGAGTTAAGTAATTTTTGCGCCCTTAACATTATTATCTAGTTAGTTAACTGTTAACTAACATAGTGCCTGAATGGAATACATGAATTTTCATGATTGATTAATGATGATCAGCCGTGGATTTAGTACATAACTAACACTTGGTTACATTAATGCATTAGGTACGCATGGTACTACTACATTCATGTGTGACTAGTTTCAGATTTATCTACAATGTGTTCTGAGAATATAACATGAATTTTCTAATGTCTAATTTAACCAGCTGAATTTGGAGAGATCATACATGTCTTTCATTCGAATAATATAAAAGCGATATACGTTTTAAACAAGAAACAACAAGCAATAAACATGTATGTCCGACTAAAGTCATATGGTAAAATGAAAAGTTCATGTAAAAGTTCTATATTTTTCGTACAGGCTTTTCCCTTGAGTGCCTTACATACATGTCAAATGTGTTTTTTAGTATGAATGCGGCCATAACTATGCAAGAAAAAACACTGAGTTGTAGTAAACTTATAAAAAACATGATGTGTCGTTATATATAATTAAAATAAGAAACAGGTCTGATAGCCTTATATGAACTATTCATTTTTTTCATATGGCTCCTTCAGTCACGATGATAGACATAGACAGTATCTGGAAAATGGCAAAATATGCTTGTAGTGTGGCAAAAATACGTTTAAACTGGCCTTCTTTTGAGATGTTTCTCTTCATTACCTGAATTGTTATATACATGTAATATTTATCTAGATACCATTTTAAATAATCCAAATGCATCTCATAGGTAATTTAATAAGTAAAATTACATTTTACATTGTATTACATTACAGGCATATAATCTAGGTTATGGTCCTTTGCATGTTACATTAGTTCATGGTCTTCAACAAGCCGAATACGTATATCTGACATTTGAAACAACGGTGTATTGATATTATGAGACTCGTTTGCCACTGATGGCGGTTTAGCTGCACCTAGTCGCTGTGCATTTCCCCGTCTTCTTTTTCAGCCATTTTGTGTAGGAGTTTGGTGTCATTCTTTCAGGACTCCTGAGTTAGCAGTATTAACCCATAATTGAATGACACCAAGCAAAGCTTCTAAGTGCCAAATGTGACACTCGTAATTACGCGTCATTAGGTGTTGACATCGTTGTTTGTGAGGTCATGCTGTTCTGTATTTTTAGATTGGAGTGGGAGACAGTTGAGTATCTTGGAAAATGTGTTCAAAAGAGATTGACTTAAGTTCATTTTCCGTTTGGGTCTCCTTTGAATTGCTACAGTCCTGCCAGGACATCCCACAGGCTTAAAAGTTGTACCCTCTGGACGTGTGACATTGCACGCTTCGCCCCCACGTCGCATTCCGGTCACAATGATTCCAATTTAAAGCACTCATTTGTGAATGTGCCCTCTTCATTTGCAGAAATCCCAAATCGAATCAATTCTGCAATCTATTCTATATGCATCGTGTCGCTCAGTTGGATGGGTAGCAAGCAGCTGCTGCTGCCGTCTTTGGACAATCAGAAATAAAGCGTTTCATTCTCCTCTCACGGCTCTCCTGACCTCAGCAGACATCAGCACAACTGAAGAGTATTATTTATTTTTTAGAGAGTAATATGGCTGAGTTGATCATTATAAATGGCTTCTTGAGTACCTGGTAATAGTTTAATGTAAAGTCTTGCCTCAGGATAGAGCTTTCCAGTCTGAGTGAGCCTGTTCAGGGCCCATGGGTGACTTTCCAGCAGGAAATTGTGAAGGCCTCTGTTGGCTATTTTCCAATTTATCTACAATCCCTTTTCTGTGCTACAGACTTGCCCTTTCTTGCAATGATTCAGTATATAAGACTTTATGTCAGTGCATATCAGCCCAAAGGCTTGATATTATTTAGCAGCTTAATTACTTTTCTTTGTCTGCAGCTGAAGTTTCATTGGTGAATACTGAGGTGTTTGGCGTAACATTTCATTAATTTTGAACACCTCTCCTCTATGTGTTTGTTAACATACAGACATTATATACTTTTTTGCTGCGGGAAAAGGTCAAATTAAAACCAGGATTTGTTCATGTTAGCATATGGGAAAGTACTAAGACTAGAGTAACACACAATCAGCGCTTAGTTATGGATTAAGCTTCTCCCTGTTTACCCTGGCCAAAGTTGGGAATGGGCTGGGCTGCATCCCGCATGGAATGTCGTCACATGTAATTATCTTCAGGCTTTTTATTCCTGCATGTATTTTCCGTAACCTCAGATCCATGTCAGTGGGATCACACAGGGCGACTGACAGACTCACGTTGACTTTAACCTTTGGGAGGAAATCCCAGTACTTGATATCATTTACAGTATCTGCTACATGGAAGAAGACAGAAGAAGAAAGTGGGGCTTGCATGGCTTTTGAATTCCCTTCCATCTCAGACTTGTTATGACCCATGTGAAAATTTGTAGTAAATAGTCATTGTTTAAAAATTTCAGGATATAGAGAAGAACAAGCCAAATTTAGAAGGATAATGCTCTTTCCTCGTCCTCAATAAGTGATTTGTTGCTCCCAATGCCCCATTGAAAGCAAGCAGAATATTCCAGAAATACTCACACAAATCAATCCTTCTTGACTTACGTACCTGATAGTATCTGCCACAAGCATTATAAATGAAACTTTATCTTTCAAACCAAATGATGTATTTTGACAAGTGATGGATCGATGTTTGAGAATTGAGTTTGAGTGCTGTTTACATGCCCGTGACTTTATCTTCAGTGATGGCAGGTGCTGTACTGCCTTGGGAAGTTTTTCATCTTAAATCTTTCACCAGATTTCAGATGTTATTTTGAAACTGTACCATTGTATTTGTGATATAATCAATAAAAATATGGAACTAATGCGTATTTAATCTGACTATAGTCAAATAAGTTAGTTTTTCTTGCTTTTTGCATTTTTAATTTACCTCAATGATCTGTTCTTTTGCACTTCTGGGATTCTGGAAAAAATGTTGTCCATGGTTTTGAAATATATTTGCATATATAAAAAAACACTACCAGATTCAACTTTTTTCATGTTCACATCACTGATTATTCTTTCAATGGCCAGAGAGATAATCCTAAATGACACACACTAAGCATTGCATTGATCAAAGTTTTTCCACTGAAAGCATTCCCTTGAGCCGTTATTGATTGTTCTACCTAATTTTGTGCTAAAAAGTGCATTAGGGGAAAGCGGTCATTGTAATTATTGCAAGATTAAATGATGTTTCACATGTTCCTAAACATGATGTTGCGAGCTGGAGTGCGGTGGAGTGTTGGGTAATGGTTTGGTGAAGGTTTGATCCATATGCAGGTATGTGTCAAGTGGAACAGGAGTCTTTGCATTAATGGACTGTTCCTTCACTGACTATGATAAAAGCCAAGGTTAACATTCCAGCTTCCCGTTACATCCACTCAAGGTCAATCAGGACAGCAGACCATAAAATCAGAGGCCAAGACTTGCCAGGCTAGCTACCTGTTCAGTGTTGTGAGACAATTTGTGTCATGTGATTTCATTATTAGTGATTTAAAGTATGTATGTAAATACAAACAGCAACACACAAACTGCAAACAGAAGAATATTTTTTTGAATTGTAGTTTATTCTGTAATACTAGTACAATACATTATTGTAAATCAATAATAATTAAGTGTCAGCTTTCATGGTATAATGAAAGTATGATCTATACTGGATGAAGTATTATGCCATTACTCTAAAGCTTCTGTGAATGCAAAACAAAAGTCAATGAACCATTCAATAGTTCTTTTTAGTTTACTTGCACTTTCAATTCCTGTAATTACTTTCATGTCAAATGATCTACTCAGTCTGGAATGGCAAATTAAATCTACCATAGCCACCCGCAAAACACGCCACGCATGACCAGCTAGCGCACCTTGTGCACAGACACCTAGCGCACAGGCACCTAGCGCACTACCAGGAGCAGCACATCCAGCTGGTCCACTGAAGAAGATGTGACTTGCAATCAGTTGGCGCACAGTTACACTTTACATTATAATATGTTTATCTGTTTGGTGGACACTTTGGTATGGATGTACAAGTGAGTCGCATAAAGTATCCCAGACATACAGCTATCAAGGAGCCGTCTGGGGAGCAGTTCATGAAGCACTGCTGTAGGGTATACCTTGCTTTGATCAACAGGCAACCCACCCCCCCTATATTTCCAATTGCTTCATCTGTCATCTAACAAGTACCCTACAATGCAGGTTCCCCTTTGCATTGACTAGGTCTTAGTCTTATTTAGTTTTAACTCAATCAGTCTTAAACAGAAAACATTGTATGTTGATATTTAGTGTCTGAGAGCTCAGGAATATACACCATGATATCCTTGATGTGAAACCAGCTCGAAATGTTATTGAAATCCCAGCCCATCTACAATCTTTCTTTAAAAACACACGTTGAAAAATATACAGGTAATTTATTTCCAACATCCCACAGAAGGAGAACAATAAGTGTAGCCTCTTGGTTTCCCAGACCAGATACAATTGTGGTGTCTGCTGCCTGCTGAGTGAAAGTGACATGAAGAGGAGAGATGGCAAGCTCTTAATTTGACAAATGCAAAATGGCGACTGTCTGCTTGTGTCCGTGGTATTATTATTAGTACAGATCTTGGACTGCATTGCTTTTGAGTGCAGGTGAACCAAAAAAGACTCTGCATCTGGGACAGCATTACAATTTCTGCCATCGCACCTCCTATTGCTTTAAGTGGGTATGTCTCAGAAATGAGATGTTTGCTCTGAAAGACACAATAGACCATGATTTCCTAATCGAAAGCACTTGTTAGTGAGGAACTGGCACATCTGGTGTAAAAAGATGTATAATTACCAAAACCACCAAGGCAGGAAGTCAGAGGTTTTATGTTGTACTCATAGAAAAATACACTTAAATAAAAAATTTATAGTGATTTAAGAAATAGCGGCGCCAAAGTGAAAATGTTTTAGTGGGTGCCAGAGGCCACAGCTCTCTATCTACAGACGCAGACGTCCCAAGAGTTCTGGGAGATGTAGCCTCTCCTTGGACCTTTGCTCTGGGGCAGGGCTCTCAAACTGCAGTCCTGGAGGGTCGGAGCCCTGTGTAGCTTAGTTCTTTCCCTGTTCCACCACAAATGATTCAGAGCTGTGTGGTAATTAGCACAAGGAGCTGAATCAGGTGTGTTAAATGAGAGGAAACCCAAAAATACGTAGGGCTCTGGCCCCCCAGGACTGGAGTTTGAGAGCCCTGCTCTGTGGGGCATGGCCTGCCATGTCACCTAATAGACTGACCGGCACTGCTTGTACTTAGCATATACTTAACTTAAGTGGATGCTTAATAAATACTTTGCACAAGTCTGTAAACATACATGCATTTGGAAAAGATGGCAGAATTGATATGATTGATTCCCTCCTGCATGGTACAGCAGATAACGCTGTTGCTTTGCATCTCCACCACTGGCGGTCCAGATGTGGCCCCAGAACTGCATGCGGTACACTGCAGGGGCCTCTGTGTCCTCTGTAGGGCAGGTCTGTCCCGGGTCCCCTGGCTTCTTCAGGTCAGTGACCCTGCACTGGTTTCAGGGGTGTTTGTGGTTTCTGGGGCACCAATTAAAAAGGTACGTTGGCCCCCCAGATGATTCAAAGACGAAATAAATTGCCAGCGAGTTGAGCACTAAATTTACACTAATTAGTTTAAATACTGTGTTCTCAGTCATTTTTATTAAGATCAGGACCCCCCCCCCCCCTTGGCCCTCCTAGTAATGCTAGTCAGGAGACTGTCGCTAGCAAGCTGGTTAATAGAACATGCTCATTCAGCACCTCCTAAGTAAGGAACATGCTTATGTAGTATTTAGTGTAGTGACCTTTTGTGGCCAACAGGGGGCTCCCCCCCAAACCTCAGGGGTCCAACTCAACTGAATGCGTCGAGTGCTGGCAAACAACACCACTGATGGGTTAGAGATTTAGATGCATGGATGGTTGATTATTCATAGTGAAAAAAAAGTTGCCAGTACAAGCTTAATGTTGCGGAAAATTGCAATATGAAAGTCATTACATATATCTCCATCCATCTTCTGTAACCGCTCGTTCAGTACAGAGTCACAATGTGTGTGTATGGAGAACTTGTACTTATGAACAAACTGCCATAAAGCCTATTATATTAAAAAATTTGAGTTAAATAATCACTCACAATAACAAATGACAGTTCTGTGATGCTTGTGAAAACATTGCATGGCTTCGGTGGATCATCAGCTCGATGTACATCGTAGTACTGAATGTAGTTACTTTTATATTATTTTATATTATATTATTACTGTATAATGTATCCTCTGTCGTGACATAAAACATCAGACTTGATGGCATGAGTTTGGTGAACAAAAAAGGGGGTTTCATTGGGGTCAAGCCAGGAACTGTCATGCCCCGATCGTCCGCTCCTCTCGTGTGCCACGACCCCTCATCAGCCCTGTGTGGAATCCCCGTGTTCATCAGCTGTTTTAAGTTGTCTTGATTAGTTTCATGTATTTAAGTCCGCGTTTCAGTTTGTTTCCCGAGTCCGGTCATTGTGTGTGTGCATTGTCGCGGTGTGTTATACGCTCCTGCCCTTTTATTAAACCCGTGTTCCTGACTCCTGGCTCTCTGCGCCTTTTCTGCGCCCCGTGTGCCTCCGTGCCGTGACAGGAACAGGGTGAAAGCGGAAAGACAAGTATTGGGAGGGAAGTACACAGGCAGCAAGGGGGTTCGATGACGGGACTGAGGCTGACGAGGCAAACAGGTACTTAAATACAAAGACTAACAGGGGGTAACAAGCAACAAGCACGGCTCATCTGGGTCACGTCAGGGTGGAGACGAAGGGTCTGGCGGACATGGCTGGCAGGACGTCATCATTATTATCTGTTGTATTATTATTGTTTTTTCCAATTATCTATAAATTTGATTTTAAGACAGACTTAGGAACACATCTCCTTCGAAACCTTAGTATATGCTATTTACTGTTTGGGTGCACAAGGTGTGAGCACTGCTTCTGACACTGCTGCTGACACTGTTGCTGACACTGCTTCTGACACTGCTGCTGACACTGTTGCTGACACTGCTTCTGACACTGCTGCTGACACTGCTGCTGACACTGCTTCTGACACTGCTGCTGACACTGCTTCTGACACTGCTTCTGACACTGTTGCTGACACTGCTTCTGACACTGCTTCTGACACTGCTGCTGACACTGCTTCTGACACTGCTTCTGACACTGCTGCTGACACTGCTGCTGACACTGCTTCTGACACTGTTGCTGACACTGCTTCTGACACTGCTGCTGACACTGCTGCTGACACTGTTGCTGACACTGCTTCTGACACTGCTTCTGACACTGCTGCTGACACTGCTGCTGACACTGCTTCTGACACTGCTGCTGACACTGCTTCTGCTGTGCCCCAGTAGTGAAATGACAAACCTGGAACTGGACATCAACACAAG
>JAODKF010000030.1:4367696-4380210 GCA_026779585.1 Mormyrus proboscirostris | reverse complement strand
CCAGGTGACCAACCCATTCATTCGGTTTACCTGCACCTAATTAGTGGGTTGCGCGTGTGGGTTGTGCGTGTGGGTTGCGCGTGTGGGTTGCGCGTGCGGCTTAGAGACTGCGGCGCTCCAGGTAACACCTTCCATGAAGGCTGGCTTAACACCAGCCTCACCAGTTCCCAAGTAGTTACTGGTTTTCTGTTCGCCGGTGTTTGCTGTTTTCTTTTGCCATGTTTACCATCCTCGTGTTCTCTCCAGGATTTGTTTTGTACCTTTTGTTTGATGTTAGTTATCTTTGCATTGTATTCCTAGCGTCTGGTTAATGTCTCCTAGTTTAATACAGTATCTGTTAAGCTTCCTAGTTCTGTACTCATTATCGTTAATTAGCTCCACCTGTTTCTTGTTGCCCTGTGTCTCTGTTGATTGGTTGGCCTGCTCATGTTTCCCTCCTGCTCCCCCGTTTGCCCGGCTCTGTTCGCAGTTAAGTGCCTGCCCCGCTGTTGTTTAATGAGTCACTGTGTATGTCTGTGTGTCATGTTGCTGTGTGTGTTTAACGCTCTGCTTGTTCTCCTAGTCGAGTCCCTGTTTAGCCCACTTCCCTAGTTATGTTATTTTGTGGTTTCTTTAGTCGATTCTTATTTTTCCCTGTTTGTTATTGACTCCTCATGGTACTTTTATTTTGTGGTTTTCCCTGGTTTTATCTGTCTCGGAGGCGTCCTGTGGCTCCTCATTCCTTTTCCGCCTACGACATGCCAGGTCGCGACACTTCGCTCGTCATTGATAAATTCATTTATTTAGCAGATGCTTTTCTTTTTTATACAAAAAAGACGTTAATTGTTAATTGTTCTCATATTTACAATGTAAAGTTCTTTAGAAACTGAGCTTCACTAAAGTCATGAAAAGAAGACATATGCAAAGTTAGGCTTACAACAGTCACTCTAATTTGTCCAGGAATCGGGTTGAATGTGATTCGTTTCACTAAAAACAAATCTCTCGTTTTTCCATGTAAAATTGTTTTCTTGGGGGCGCAGCAGCGCAGATGTGATTTAAAAAAAAATAAAAATTCCTGGTACAGTACCTGCCAGGCTTCTAGATTAATGTTACTAGCTGAAATAAATTGTATTTGTTGATTTTGTAGTATTCACACATATTTACAGTACATCCCTATAACAACCACTAATCACTTGGCACAGCCAAGGTTTCATTATAAACTGCCTGTATGTCCTCTGTTCATAGTTTTTTTTTTTCTTGTCCTTCAGCTGACCTTGAATTTTGCAGAGAATTTTTAAATTCAGGTTTGTGTGAGTCATAAAATACTTTAATAAGAAATGCAAAAGCTTAGTGTATCACTTAAAAAAATACCATTGCTTGTTATTAAATATTTCTATGACTGCAGGAATTCTTGGTATTCCAGCTTAATTGATTGATTGAGCATTTCCCATATCCCCCTCTGCTTTATAGGACACAGTGAGGGGAAACACCCTGAATGGGATTTCAGTACTTCTCAGGGCACAAACACAATCTGATAGGTGCTGAAACTGGTGCAGTGTCACTAATCCCTCCACCGGCATGAAGCTGATTTAGTCATGGCAGGAGCACAGCGTTTTCCCGGTGGCCCATGGGTATATCGGCCTGCAAAATTCATCACAGGGATTCTCAGCCCCCAGTTACCAAAATGTAGGTGTGTCGCTCACTCAGTTATCATACCCCCCCAACCCCCTGCTCAATAAATTGTGGGCCAAACCAAAAAACTGTTTGAAAAACTTGCAG
Organism: Mormyrus proboscirostris; assembly: GCA_026779585.1. NCBI lineage: Eukaryota > Metazoa > Chordata > Actinopteri > Osteoglossiformes > Mormyridae > Mormyrus > Mormyrus proboscirostris. The sequence continues at coordinate 4,378,452 of JAODKF010000030.1, read as the reverse complement.
AAGCTCTCAAAAGTTCCTATCTTAAAGCATAGCCAGGATTTATCTGACACCAGCAGTATCTTCATGGTGTCTTGTAATTTCAGCAATTCCTCGGTCAGAAAAGCTTAAACGTTATGACACAAGAAGCAAAAATCCTATGGCAGGCTCATTCAAAGTTTTATTGAAGGGTGTCATGCATGCACAAAACATTCTCAGTGTTATACGTGGCAAAACTGTGGATATTGTTTCAGGAGAGGAGTGGAAATTGACAAAAGGTTCCAAGATGCCGGGAAAGCAATGCTTTGATGCTTGCCTTATAATTTTTGAGGATGAAAAATGCATATTTTGCAAAACTCAGGGGATTAATATGTACTGAACATTTTCGACACAAATTTACACAATTGAGCAGCTGTAACACATGTTCCCCAATTTTAGACAGTAAAACATATGAAATGAGAAAAATGCGAACTATAGCAAGAAACATTCTTTCTTCACATTTAAACATTTATATTTTATACAGCATCATTACTATTCTTAGTCAACTATTTTATAGTGCAGCACCAATCATAGCTCTTTTGTTATTTTCATGAAGAATAACACGACTTTTATAATAATAATAGTAATAATAACAATAACAATATATATGTACCATAATAATTATGAGAATAATTCTTACAGACTCATATTTTCATATAGAACACTTACTTTTCAATTGTTTTACTCTAAAAGACACTTTTAGATACTTTTGTCTTGCACCATTAAATTCATTTCTTCGTTTTTCCTGATACCTCGTTAGTGCAATAACTGCGGATGAAACGCTGTCCCCCGAAGGACAGACAGACTGCTTGTTCGTGGGACCCATAGGAACAAAACGTCTCTGTCAGCTTCTTTGCCGCCAGCCAGGCGTTAGGACCAAGTGCACAGATAAAGTGGTAGAGAGAGAGAGCAGAAGGGCGGATCAGGGAAAGCTTTTCGGTTCAAGGACAGATCCTCAGCATCAGCAACGCCATGAGTAACACCGAAAGCGAGCAGAGGTGCCCTTTTATCTGAGGAGTGGGTGCGTGGGACTTAGGCTATCTTCAAGCTACCGAAACCGAGTCCGTGAAGCTTATTAAGAAGCCATGGGATATTGCGGGAGGCATCCGTTTATTAATCTTCTGCTGTGCATCCCAATAGGTAGGTATAGGTATTCTTATCTTGAGTTACAGTTAACAGAGGTACAAAAATATCTGCACAAATTTTCTTCCTACAGGCTACTGGTATTCGTAAAAATATCCATACCTGGATGTTTCTTAAACGAACTTGCTGAAAATTACTTTATGAGGAATGAAATTATGAACTCTGGTGAGCGTTATGTGGTTTACAAAAAGTTCTGGTGCTTCGTAAAATTGTAGTTGTTTTCAATATTTAATCCAACAAAAACTTTACATTAAAGTATTAAATGTAGTGCTGTATTTTAAAATTAATGATTTCTTTTTTATTATTTTGCTTGCATTAATGTTAATATTATATTCCGTGTATACTTGTAAATAGTAAACGTTCATTAAGACATGGATTATTCACAGTTTTTCTTAATCCGCTCAGACCACTGCAAAGCTCGATCGCCTTTATCTTGAAATAAAAGTTACCGTATTTCATTGATCAGATGTTACGGAACATGCCTGAATTTATGTATATAATTCATTTACTTAGATTCGATATGAAAATGTGTTTTGCTTGAAGGTTATTCTGTGTTCTTCTTTCATTTTATAACACAGTAATTAGTTTAATTACATTTAAAATATTATTTTTTAAATATAAAAATAATTATTCTGAGTTTCCAGCATCTTAATTTTTCTGAAAATTTTTTATGTTTTAAAATTCATATGATTCTGAGAATTATATTATAAATTCATAGTATGTAATACAATATGCAATATTTAGACACACAACAACGAAATGTGTTCTCTGCATTTAACCCATATGTGACTTTCGTGACATAGCAGGGGCAGCTAATTCAGCGCCCAGGGAGCAGTGCTTGGGGGGGCAGTACCTTGCTCAGGGTACCTCAGTGGTGCCTTGTTGGTCAATTACGAGTGCACTTCCCTGACCTTTAAGCCACAACCGCTATAAATACAAGTATTTAATACGTGATTTGTGAATATTAATTTATTCCCTTATATATAACAAATATTTTACAGTATGTCAACATTTTGTCCAGGATTGAAACCATTCTTTAATTGCCAAACCATATGTTACATTAAGTGAATATATCCCTAAACTCTTTTATTCCATAAATCTTGGGTGTTTTTATGTAGTACATTTCCTTAGAAAGTTACAGTTATTTGTCTCAGTTTGATTAGATTTTTGCCAAATTGCACAAGGATATGAGGTAGCATGATTCATTCAGTATTTTAAAATGTCGATAGTAATTTCAAAAGACAAAACAGTTATGTCTATCATTGGGGCAGTGGTGAAATCAATATCATATATATATATATACTTGTTTTGAGTAATAAGTCTTAGTAAACCTCATAAAATGTCATTGTTCTTTGAATTTAAAATTTCTGTGAGTATAATGATGTGACATAGGGGGAAGATACTATCATATCTATCAAAACCTGCACAGGAAATGAAGGAACTGAGATTAAATTGAGAAAGGTAAGTCCTTTATTGGAGCTTGATGAGTGCACGATTCTGGAAGGACGAATCACTCTATGTTTCATGTGCATCATTATTTTTCAGCCAATGAGGGATCAGAACCTTAAATGCCTCAATTTGATGCCAATTGCCTTTGAAAAAAGAAACATTGTCTTAGATCAGGTTTGACGTAAATGAATAGTTAGGCAAAGACAACAGATACTCTCATAGTAATTATGTGTACAGTTTATTCAAAACAGTCATCCTTTGTACCTTAATGTACTGGAAATTTTATGAACTTTACATGCGGGGCGATGTGTGCCTCTGTGGGTTGGATCTTTTCAGCTGTGATTGGAAGGTCATCCATTTGGATCCCTGGGTCACGGAGTGATCCCACCAGCAGGTCTCTGTGAAAGACCCTTAATCCCAATTGCTCCAGGGACTGGTTGATCCTGCTTTCTGAATCGTATTTTGTGTGGGATAAAAGTATCGACTAAATATTTGTACGTAAATATACATCAGGAAATATATATAATAATTCAGAACACAAGTAATGCACCGACCGAAACTTTCAGATTTATTATAATTGCTATCTCTGGTACCTCTGTGCAAATGTAATTCGAAGAGCTTCAAGGACAACAGGACTTAAAATAGATTATTTTATACAGATACAACGTCCTAGTGTCCAGTGGTCTTAGCATTTACGACAGGAATGTACTAAAACTCAGTTGACCCCCCTGGGAGATAAATGCCTTTTATTCCAACTTGTTCCCTAGTTATTTTATGATTGGCTTGACACCCAGCAGGCTCAGCGCCAACAATTCCTTCAGGAGCCACTGCTGCATATTGTCTCAGTTAGATAACCAGGTTATTTCATTGTGCTCTGCTGTTTTCCTGAGCATTACCCCGCTAGGCTGCCCCTAGAGTGCTTCCCACAGAGCTGACGGGTACCTGCAAGTGGCCAGTGGCTACCGGTTATCCGTCACCGCGTTGCATGAACCGTAGCGTGCAAAGGATGATGTACAGAAGGTAGAGTTGACCTAAGGAGCATTCATAGTGCAGCAGGGCAGCATGAGATATGGGGAAATCAACCTGAAAACTCACAAAAAGATAAAAAAGGAACTAAAATGCAGTCATATTATGCAAAGAAATAAAGGAAAAACTTCAGTAAAACTCACATCGATATTCATATGAAGCTCTGGTCTATCTTGGCGAAACCCTGGCAGAGGACTTTCACGTGATATCAATCAGCTTTCAGTCTGAAGCAGGCAGCTTAATGAGAAACAACCAGCACATCTGTATTCTCCTTAGAGCACAGCATTCTGCACAAGGTGTTGTTATCCAGGAAATGAAACTAAATTATTTTTCCTAAAGACAATTTAATCACTCATTCTTTCGCTACTCTGACCTCTTTCCTTTTGTTTCAGATTTGGCTTTTATTTTTTTTTTCCCCATGTGGAGAAAACCATAAATCAGAGTTTTATGTTGCACATTTCTGTATATTTTTTCAAGAAATGCACTGGGCTAATGAGAATAAATATCATCTAGAGACCCCTCTAGTATTATAAAATAGCATCAGACCTGATTTAGGCAATCCAGTTTTAAAAAAAAAAATTCTCTTTATATGAACCAATCATCTGTGATGATTTCGAGAACAAATGTGACAGATTGTGGAGCCGTGCCTTTAACTGTGAACCATGTTTTCGCTTGGATGATGTATTATGTTCCTTCATGTGGAGTTTGGTGGAACTAATGTAGTTTTGAAGTCAAAACAGATGTGTGCAGCTCAAAAACAGTCACTTCCAAAAACCCATTGTTCCTGATTCTGATATTGCCACCATATAACATTTTTCTGATTTTGGAGAACACAAACACTATATTGCCAAAAGTATTGGGACACCTGCCTTTACAAACCCATGAAGTTGACATCCCATTCTTAATACGTAGGCTTTAATATGGAGATGCCCCACTCTTTGCAGCTAGAACAGCTTCAACTCTTCTGGGAAGGCTGTCCACAAGGTTTAGGAGTATATGGGAATTTTTGATCTTCCAGGAGAGCATTTGTGAGGTCAGGCATTGATGTTGGACGAGACGGCCTGGCTTGCAGTATCCGCTCTAATTCATCCCAAAGGTGTTCTATCAGGTTGAGGTCAGGGCTCTGTGCAGGCCAGTCAAGTTCCTCCATATCAGACTTGCTCATCCATGTTCTTATGGATCTTGCTTTGTGCACTGGTGTGCAGTCATGTTGGGACAGGAAGGGGCCATCCCCAAACTGTTCCCACAAAGTTGGGAGCATGAAATTGTCCAAAATGGCTTTGAATGCTGCAGCATTAAGACTTCCTTTCACTGGAACCAAGAGTCCAAGATCAAGCCCTGAAAAACAACCCCACACTATAATCCCCCCTCCACCAAACTTTGCAACTGGCACAATGCAGTCAGGCAAGTACCGTTCCCCTGGCGACCACCAAACCCAGACTTGTCCATCGGATTTCCAGACAGAGAAGCGCGATTCCTCACTCCAGAGAATACGTCTCCACTGCTCTACAGTCCAGTGGCAGTGTGCTTTATGCCACTGCATCTAGCACTTTGCATTGCACTTGGTGATGTAAGGCTTGCAGCTGCTTAGCCATGGAAACCCATTCCATGAAGTTCTCTACAAACTGTTCTTGAGCTATTCTGAAGGCCACATGCAGACAGTTGGTGACTTCTGCACACTGTGCACCTCAGCATGCGTTGTCACCGCTCTGTGATTTTACATGGCCTACCACTTCATGGCTGAGTTGCTGTTGTTCCCAATTGCTTCCACTTTGTTAGAATACTACTAGCAATTTCACGAATGGATTTATTGCACAGGTGGCATCCTATCACACTAGCATGTTTGAATTCACTGAGCTCCTGACAGCGACTCATTCTTTCTCCAATGTTTATAGAAGCAGTCTGCATGCCTAGGTGCTTGGTCTTATACACTTGTGGCTATGGAAGTGATTGAAACATCAGAATTAAAAAAACTGGCAATATGTTGTGTAACAGTTTGTCATGCCCCGTCATCCGATCCTCCTCACGCTCCCTCATCTACCCAATGTGGATTCCCTGTGTTCACCAGCTGTTTCCCGTTGCTATCATTAGTTCAGTGTATTTAGTCTGAATTTCAGTTTGTTTCCCCAGTCTGGTCATTGTATTGTCATTCTGAGTTCGTTGCCTGTTCCTGATTAAACCCCATATTCCCCAATTCCCCGAAGTCTGCGCCTGTCTCCGTTCTGAGATCGTGACTCAGTAAGTCTTAATGCACTGGTGACAGTTTGCCCCATAAGTCAGCACCTGATGAATCATTAACATCCTTATCAAGGAATCAACAGGTCAATTATGTTAGAGTGCTGTCTGACAACGTGATGTTCACAATACTTCTATGACAACAAATAGTGAATCATAGAGCGCACCATGATTAGAAGAGGATGTACTCACTAAGCATTTCACACGACTCAACATGATGACTTACATCATAATCATTTCATGCTTATCTTACAGCAATATTACTTTGACCATGTTATGGGCACGGTGCATTTTCTAGTATACAGTCGTGTGGAAACGAAAGTACACCACCATTCTAAGGTTTTACATATTGGGAAATCATCATTTCTAAAAATCATCTGGTCCTTAGCAGGTTATAAAATTAGATACATACAACCTCAGATAAGCAAAAACACCTGACATATCTCACTGTTTATTTAACAACAACGAAGTCAAAATGCAGCGTGTGAAAATTGAAGTAACTGATTCCATAGGAATTAAGAGGGTAAATAGCTGCAAGGTGCTGCCAATTAAATGCACTTGATTAAATGAGCATCAGCACCTCTATAAAAGCAGTAGTTGGTAGTTTGCTGGTCTGGAGCAGTCAGGTGTGTGTTAACACAGTGCCAAGGAGGAAAGACATCAGCAATGATCTTTGAGAAGCATTTGTTCCTGCCCATCACTCTGGGATGGGTTATAAGGCCATTTCCAAACAGTTTGAAGTCCATCCTTCTACAGTGAGAAATATTATTCATAAGTGGAAAACATTCAAGTCCTTGTAGGAGTGGATATCCCAGCAAATTCACTTCAAGGTCAGACTGTGCAATGCTCAGAGAAATTGCAAAAAACCCAAGGGCTACGTTTCAGACTCTAAATGTTAAAGTTCATGACTAGAAAAAGATTCCACAAGTATGATTTGTTTGGAAGGGTCGCCAGGAGAAAGCCTCTTCTCTCTAAGAAGAACATGGCGGGATGGCTTAGGTTTGCGAAGGTGCACCTGAACAAACCACAAGACTTCTGGAATAATGTTCTTTGGACAGTTGAGACCAAAGTGGAGATGTTTGGCCATGATGCACATCGCCACGTTTAGCGAAAGCTAAACACAGCATATCGACGCAAGCATTTCATACCAACTGTCAAGCACGGTAGAGGGGAGATGATTTGAGCCTGTTTTGCAGCCACAGGACCTGGACACCTTGTGGTCATTGAGTCAAGCATGAACTCCTCTGAATGCCAAGGTATTGTAGAATCAAATATGAAGCCATCTGACAGCTAAAGCTTGGCCAAAATCGGGTCATACAACAGAATAATGATTCCAAGCACAGCAGCAAACCTATAACAGAATGACTGAAAAAGAAAAGAATCAAGTTGCTGTAATGGCCAAGTCAAAGTCTAGACCTCAAGGCAACTGAAATGCTATGGCAGAACCTTAAGAGAGCTGTGCATAAATGAATGCCTGCAAACATCAATGAACTGAAGCATCACTGTCAAGAAGAGCAGGTGAAAATTCCTCCCCAGTAATGTGAGAGAATGATAAAGTCATACATAAAATGATTACTTCAAGTTCTTGCTGTTTAAGGCGGTTTGACATGCTATTGAATCATGAGGTGTACTTAGTTTTTCACGCATGACTTTTTTTTGGTTATATAAATAGTAGTGGAGTTGGTTTTAAATCATTTTAGAACATGGTAAGAACCAGAGATTTAATTTATGATGTCCTGATACATACAACCATTGAACTGACTATTTAAAATGACATAGGACAAAACGCAAGGCCTCTTACTGCTTATATTATGACTAGTTTAAAAGAAACAGTAGAACCGTCTCAGTAAAATAAAGTTCAAGCATTTTAGGAGAATAATACCATTAAACCATTCAAATAGCAGCATTTCATTTTTTGTACCTAAAAATAGAGCCAAATCACTGAGAAGAGCTTTGTAATTATTGTATTTAGTTCCTTTCCTGTGGGCTGCATAGCATGCAAGCTTCCTTGGAATCTCTTATTTAGGAATTAATTACACTTTAGAAAATTTCATTGTTTCATGAAAAGTAAAACTGTTTGTTCTCTGAGCTACTCAGTGAAAGATACTGCCTTTTGTGTTTTCAAGTCTTCTATTTGAAGTGTTATAGTCAGATAGACTAATTGATATCAAATGAGAATGTGTATTGAAACAAAAGCCCTGTAGCTGTTGATATATATGGTTTAGTATTTTATCGTGTGAGAGCATCTTGGGTCAGGTGAACAGAAGCACATGATATGAGTCTGGACAGTGAAATGCTTTGAGCTTCTGGGGTTAACAAGGATCAGGAGGGATGCAAAAAGTTCCACAAAAATTTAAGCTGTCGTTGAAATGGGGACAGAAGAGATAATTGAAAAATGATCTTTGTTCAAGGTACTTGCAGAAAATGGCTTCATCTTCGCATCTTCTGAAATCCACACAGAGAGGTGGATTCTGCCTCTGTTTTTTGTGGACAGGTTTATTTGCATTACCCCCCTAAAGACCAACACATTTATCTTGGCTGAGATGACTACTGAGGTTCTTCCAGAAGGGGTTAATGCGGCAGCGGAGTTGTTATTCTCAGGCTGTGAAATTCTGTCGTTTTTCAACTGATATTTCAGACCTCTGGGCATGTTTTAAGAGAGGTTTCCAGGAAGCATGTGACATTTTGACCTGTTATTATTGTGATTAAATACACCCACATGGGTATAGGAGATGCAGGGGATTTTGTTTTGTTGTCCATCCCTTGTTGACTTGTTCTCTGAGGTCATAAAAGATCCCCGGGCATATTTCAAAAGAGTAAGTGGTGGTACCCCGATGTCCTGGCTAAAACTGCCCACTGTAGCCCTTTCAAATCTGGCCTCCTAATCACCCCCTGTATCTAACTGGTGTATCCTGCCCCTTCCACCTCACTGTGTGGTGAGCGTACTGGTGCAGAATGGCGGCCATCGCGTCATCCAGGAAGGGTGTTACGCAGTGGTCCTGGTTCAAGAGGCTCCCCATTGGTTCTGTGAAGTGTTTTGGGTGTCTTGAAAAATACCATATAAATGCAAATTTAACATTCATTCACAATCAAGTATGTGATTTGTTGATGAATAAAATGATCTTTTTATATAATTGGTCATCATTACTACTGTAGAGCTATTACCATACCTGTTTTGAAGTTTATTATTGTTCCTAAGGTGTGAAGTGCTTTATATTCAATAGTCAGTTTATTTGATACACTTATCTGCTTATGCAAGCAGTCTGTGCCTACAAACTGTGAAACATGTGGCTGCAGCTGAATATATACAGCAATGTGTGAAGAGTTTCAGTCACGTTGTGAAGGTGCTGTGATTGTTGATGCCACATGCGGTGGGTGTAGCACGTCAGAAACCTTCCTGAAATGTTCACGTACGGTGGTTGTAGAGTTTAAAGAGAACGGTGTGATGAGCAGGAAACAGGGAACTGTTTCGGAGGTCAGAGGTCAGAGGGGAGCAACCAGATGCCTTAAAGGTTTCAGGGAGACAAGAAGCGACGAAAAAGAGCTCAGTATGACAAAGGTGTGCAGAATGGCTTCTCTGAATTCACAGCTTGTCTACCCTTGAAGCAGTTCTGGAGGCTAAAGCAGGGCCTGCCTGGTACTAGCTAAGTGTATAACTGAGGGCAGGGGCGTTGGAAATAGGGGAGTGGGGAGAACACCACCCTCTCCAATAGCAGCAGCTCCCCCCCCAAAAAAAATAAAAATTAAGTAGGCCTAAATAATCAAAAGCATGTTCCTTATCTTTTATTATTGTGCATGTAGGGTGCGAACATGAAGCATATACCTAAAGAGAACTGTAGTCCTGTTTTAGACAAACCAATTTTATCATATGGATCAGTTATTTTTTGGCTACAAACAGCGCTGTTTTACATGATAAAATCTTTATTATTGTAAAATTATTTTCAAATATTTCTTACACCGCATCCTTTTTATGATGTGATCTCCTAACTTACATTAAGGAAAAAAACCATCCATTCATCCGGTCTGTTACTGCTTATGAATTACAAACTATACATTTTTTGTGCTGATTTGTTTTGATTGTCTTGGGCAAGCATAATCCATACACTATATTGCCAAAAGTATTTGGACACTCCAAGTCATTGATTTCAGGTGCTCCTATCACTTCCATAGCCACAGGTGTATAAAATCAAGTACCTAGGCATGCAGACTGCTTCTACAAACATTTGTGAAAGAGGGTCGCTCTCAGGAGCTCTGTGAATTCAAGCATTGTACGGTGATAGGATGCCACATGTGCAATAAGTCCATTCGTGAAATTTCCTTGCTACTAAATATTCCACGGGCAATTGTTGGTGTTATTATAACAAAGTGGAAGCAATTGGGAACAACAGCAACTCAGGCACAAAGTGGTCGGCCACGTAAAATCACAGAGCGGTGACAAGGCATGCTGAGGGGAACAGTGTGCAGAAGGTGTCAATTGTCAATAGCTACAGACCTCTAAACTTTGTGTGGCCTTCAGATTAGCTGAAGAACAGTGCATAGAGAACTTTATGTTTTGGGTTTCCATGGCCGAGCAGCTGCATCCAAGCCTTACATCATCAAGGGCAATGCAAAGTGTCGGATGCAGTGGTGTAAAGCACACTGCCACTGGACTCTAGAGCAGTGGAGATGTATTCTCTGGAGTGACGAATCCAGGTTATCTGGCAATCCGATGGACGAATCTGGGTTTAGTGATTGAGAACGGTACTTGTCTGACTGCATTGTGCCAATTGTAAAGTATGGTGTGGGGATGTTTTTCAGTGGTTGGGCTTGGGCCCTTAGTTCCAGAGAAAGGAAGTCTTAATGCTGCAGCATTCAAAGCCATTTTGGACAATTTCATGCTCCCAACTTT
>JAODKF010000030.1:4328357-4342218 GCA_026779585.1 Mormyrus proboscirostris | reverse complement strand
GAGCTTTAATGACGCCCCATTCTTAATACATAGGCTTTAATATGGAGGTGGCCCACCCTTTGCAGCTATAACAGCTTAAACTCTTCTGGGAAGGCTGTCCACAAGGTTTAGGAGTGTGTTTGTTGGAATTTTTGACCATTCTTCCACATTTGAGAGGTCAGGCACTGATGTAGGATGAGAAGGCCTGGCTCACAGTCTCCACTCTAATTCATCCCAAAAGTGTTCTATTGGGTTGAGGTCAGGGCTCTGTGAAGGTCAGTCAAGTTCCTCCACACCAGTTTCGCTCATCCATCACGGCACCACGTTTAAATTCACTGCGCTCCTGAGAGTGACCCATTCTTTCACAGATGTTTGTAGAATCAGCCTGCATGCCTAGGTGCTTCATTTTATACACCTGTGACTATGGAAGTGATTGGAACACCTGCATTCAATGATTGAATGATGCAGGGGTGTCCCATTACTTTTGGCAATATAGTGTATATATTTTTAATAAATTTTGTATGTTCGATGGCAACTCAGCTACACTTTTTATTGAGAAAAAATACTATTTTAAAGACATTCATAATACCACATCAATCTAAAAAGAGATTTAAAAAGATATACTTTGATCTAGAATGGTACTGAAGCTGTGGTTGGAAAGAAATTTTACAATAAACTTGGACAAATCCAAATGGCAAATTAATGACTGAATACTCTGATTAGAGGATGGATAGTGCTACGATGGAACAGTACATGCCAACATTCGCCACATAAATATTTAAGGGTGTGATGAATTGTTAATCTACCTTATAATGGAGTAGCCTGCTAAAAATCCTCTGCCTTTGCAGTGTCAGAAATGTCTCCAAGACCGCAATGATGAAAGGAGTGAAAGGAGGTATTTCCTCCCTCTGCTTAGTGGCAGACAGCACAGATTCTGACTTCAAGATGTCACTGTCAGCACAGTGATCAGAACCATGTGGCACTGTTAAGTCGGGTGGCCGACTCTTTCATCTATAAGAAGAAAAAAACTAAAAGCAGAAACATGGGCCAGATGCCTTTCCACAGACGCTTCTGTATATGCCCACATTTGTGCAGAAGCACCTGTAACTATACTTACCCAGAATATACATGGAAAAACAGAAGAAAGTGGACATAAGCAGTGTAAATCTCTGAACACTGCGGACTGCAGTTATATTATTGTAAATCTCTGAACACTCCAGACTGCAGTTATATTATTTTTAATTCTACGCACCTTTTTCTATAGGAGAGCAGTACTCTAATACTATTAGTTTGCTTTCTGGTTACCTATACAGCAATATTCTGCCTAGTCATAGTGTCAGCACAGGGTTTATATCACAGGAAGGGGACGTGGTACAGGCAGAAATGAAAAAGGACGATTCACTTGTGGCTCCACAAAAACAGGGGGTTTATTAAGACAATGAGAATGCTGGGAACACTACAAAGAAAAAGACCACGAAGGGTTAACACTAAACAGGGGAACAATATAACTGACATAATAAAAAAATTATGTATGAAGGGATACAGGTCACACAGAAAACAGGAAGGGTAGCACATGTAATAACCAAGATGGTGGCGCTGGAGGTAGTGCTAGTGTTCAGCAACCGGAGGGTCCTTGAGCAAGACACTGAACCCCTAATTGCTCCCGGTGAGCAGGTTGGCACCTTGCATGGCAGCCTCTTCCACCGGTGTATGAATGTGTGTGTGTGTGTGGATGGGTGAATGTGAGGCATATGTTGTAAAGCGCTTTGAGAAAAAGCGCTATATAAATGCAGTTCATTTACCATTTAACCAACATCACAGAATCAAGAAAATACAGCCAATGACTGCACAGGGAACAGAGCATGATCAGGTGCTTAAATACAAAGGGTTAACATGTTAAAGATGCGTGCGGGGAAGCAGCACAGAAACCATGAAGTCAAGTAAAACGGGGGTGTATTCGGGGAAAAAATACCAAAACACAGGGTACAACATCAATCACGAACATCAATGACCGGACAGGCGTAAGACAGACTCAGAAGCACTAAATAATTGATGACAACAACTACACGCAGTTCAGAACACTGGGATTCCACACAAAGTAACAAGGGGGCGTGGCACATGGGAGGATTGGACGAACAGGCCAGGATGTAACACAGGAACACAGGACAGGTGCGAACAGTCAAGAGGCTCAGGGAAACAGCAAACTAAATCATGGAACTCAGAAACTAGGAATCACAATCCAACACTAGGGAAATAACAAAGACAGGTAAAACACAAACAAGGGCACAAAGCGAAAACCAAAACAGAATGCAAACAACAAAACTCTGGAACTAGAAAAATTTATGCAAAGGAGACAAAATCTAATAAATACAAAACAGAGGTGGGTAGACTTGAACACACAACTGATAGGCTAGTTGCCAAGCACTCAGCCCATAGAACCATGTGGTAATTTATGGAATTGGCGAATCACACTAAAGACCAGGACAACAGGGAGGACAGGATGGCCAGTGACACCTGCTGGCTAAATGGGGAGGAGACACGAAAGGTTATGACAGACAGATGCACACCCTGACATATAGTTGGGATTGCATATGACTAATAAAACACCAAGCGGCCTGCTGAACAATGAGGGAATGTATACTCTTGCACTTCCATTTACCCTTTTAGCCACAAAGGGGATATTTTGTGTAATGTCCATGGCTTATGAGAAAAATCACTCACGGTAGCTTGTTATGGTGTGACTGGCAGGGATGATTATGTTGGTTGGACTAGGATGACTCAGCTTTTTTGGCTGTCGTAAATCATAAACCCATTCTCATAAATGCATTCCCTAGACATCCTTCAACCTCATTTATTATTTGGAGCATGGTTCTTTCAGCTTGGTGAGAAGGTATTAGGGCAGTGTTTCCCAGCCTGGTCCCCCCAGACCACTCACAGTTTTGCTCCCGCCCAGCTCACTGGCAGACAGTCCATACCAGGAGCTAAGAGGGACCATAAACGTGGACTGTCTGGGGGTCCCCAAGGACCAGGTTGGGAAAGCCCTGTATTAGACCATTATCTAAAAATATTAGGCTTCCTGGTGAGAGCCCAATAAGTTTTTGCATCTTTTGCTTGACCTGTGCTGTTGCAGACGCTCTGCCCTTGGGGTCCCGTTGCTCCTTTGAGACCGGTTTCTGTGGATGGACCGTGTCCAGCAGACCCGCATCGTGGACTCTGAGCAGTGGAGAAAAGCTGGCCGCTGAAGATCTGTTGGGAGCCGTTCTTCAGAAAACAAAAGGTACTGTGGTAGGATGTTGAACGGCCCTGTGATCTGGGTGACTAGGCCGAGGTGGCGAGGGCTGAGAAACATCACTATAGCTGTTGTAACCAGTCTTTCAGTTCTGTGTTATTCTGCATAACTGAAATAAGCTTAATCTAACATTCGAGTCATGTGAAATCCTTTCTCTCTACTGAAAGCCTATAAATAATACTACATTCAAATTATTTCATGTGCCAAACATAATAAATGTTAGCCAGTTAGCCATTAATTCATAAATGTGTTTGAAAGATTTATTTTTAGAAAACAGGGGAACATTTTCATCAAACACCTTGAAAAGCTGCAGTGTTTTCTTTTTATTACTCTTTGAGATTTATGGCCTCTCCACAAGACAGTACACAGTGTAGCTGCGAAAATCTGTACTATAGTTACAAAATGAATTTCTCTATATTTATTTGTGCTAATCAGATAGCCTAAATAAAATTTATGGCCCGCTGATTGTATTATTATTCTTACAAGATAATCTGTGCTTTGGAGTTTGACTTTTTAATCCCGCATCCACTTTCACACAGAGCTCGATCGTGCAGGGTGCCTGCTGCTTGTCCAACCCTGGTTTTTGTGTCGCCATTCTCACAGACCACTTCCTGTTCTTGAGGCTGAGGAGCAACTTTGCGGGTGGCAAGGCAGCTGTTCACAGTCCTCTGCTCCCTTCGATGGTCAGCAGTGCGGAGTGCCTGGTGAGATGAGCTGACAGCTGGCCCTGACACACCAGTATACAGCTGCAACTGTTTGAGTAAACCCATGTGACCTTGTAATAAAGGTCATGATTAACAAAGACTGCTTAGTTACCGATTCTAGAAGGCATGAACTGAATGACGCTCACCAACTCCAACAGTCCCACCTGCCTCCCACCCACCTCTCTCTGCTCTGCTCGTGTGCAGATGCACCTTTCCCTCTACATTTATGGGGACGTCATCTGCACAGTGCTGCTCTCAGTGGAGGGAAATGGTACTGCAGTAGTACCACTTTGGGAATGGTCTGGCCATCGGATGGACAGCTGGATGAGCATTATGCTGAAACTACCCAATGTCCAAAACAGGTACTGTACCATCTTATTGCAGTCTATTTTCAGCTCTGCTTATTGTCCAGTTATGCTGAGCTATTGTATCCCGTGATTTTTGCATCCAAAATAAATAATTTGAGTTACTATGCATGGATGGTGCAGTGGCGCAGTCGTCAGCACTGCTGCCTGACACGTCTGGGACTGAGGTTTGAGTCTCTGCCATGGCTCTCTGTGTGTGGAGTTTGCATCTTCTCCTGTGTTGTTGTGGAGTTTCCTTGAGGTGCTCTGGTTCCCCCACAGCCCAAAAATGTACTAGGGTGAACAGGAGTTATCAAATTGCCCATAGGAGTGACTGGTGTGTGAGTGTGCCCTGAGGTGACAGAAGGTTGGTAATCAGGCACAGTGACTGAACAGGTAATACTCTTGTCTCACACCTCCAGGGTTGGGCATTTAATTCCACCTCTGCTTTGCGTGAGTGGAGTTTACATGATTGCATGGTAATTCATTCTGAGGACTGACTCACCTCCATTTACAGGCAGACAGTGGTTTGCAGGTGCCTGGTGCATCACTAGAAGCTGTATATGCAGAACTCATTGATTGATCTCTCTTGCCTAATGAGCCCTATGTGGTCTTACATTCCTTCAGATTCCAGCTTCATGTTGAGACCCAGTGGGGCCCAGGCTCTGTAGCTGACATCGCTTTGGACAACATCACCTTGGGTATCTCCTGCTTTGACCCTGGTATGTATGGAGTCACCTTCTCCTGCATTGCCCTGGCACCCGATCCGGGACGCTGCCCTACCTTGTGTCCTGCTGCCTGCTACACCGGGCCTTGTGATCAGGCACTGGATAATCTGTTCGAGAACGTATGGATGAAAGGATTGGTGGATGCATTGTTAATGGATCTTTTCAAAATTGGCCAATAAAGTTGCATTTGTACAGTTTCAAACATCTTACTGTGTATATGACTTTAAGATATCCAATTCAAGTTCTGGCAGGTCTTCTGGGTTCACTTAACTAATTACCAATATCAGTTTGAAAATGTTTAATCTTCAGCATATTTTGCACATGCACTGAGAACATTCATTATGGTTCATTGAGGAAGGCTCATAGCTTGCTGTTTCTGCTTTGTTGCTTTGAACAGTGCTCACAGTAAGTCCTAGGATGATTGTGCACATGATTTGATGTCATAAACGAAATCCATTGCAAAGCAATGTTTGACATAACCGTGCGTCTTTCATAATTTTTAATTTTCAAGTCATTCAGATCTATTCTTGCCATTTTGATATTAATTGCAATAGTAGTTACTGGCTCCCAAAGGGATACTAAACACAAATGTTTCGTGTTTTATGTTACTGCAATGGTGTTGCCAATTAAAAAGCAGGAGATGAAACAGTGTCCTGACATCAGAGCGGCGAAGCAGGAGCCAGAGCTGAGGAATCGGGTAAACTAGGGATTCATTAAACAACACGAAACATAAGGCAAAACAAAAGACGGACGTCAATGACCGGACTGGGGAAACATACTTTAACGTGGACTTAAATACACAGGGATTCCACATGACATACAAGGGAGCGTGGCACATGGGAGGATGGGACGGGGGGGTATGACAGACAGCTTGTCAATGAACTTTTTAACTCAGAACAGCTCTTTTATTACAATAATTTAGGTTTCAGTTTATTACTACTTGAAATGTATGTTGTACCTAAAACTGCTGATCGTTTCTAATGTGATATATTTATTTGTTTTATTTCTTTTCATAAATGAAAAAAGTTTTTTTTTTATAAAACCAATAAATCTGAAATATTTTCACTGAATTATACAAGCGTCCCTAGACTTTGTGAGAGCACCATATGAAACGGTTTTTGATCAAATGTCACTTTAATTATTTTCACCTGCACTTTGTTAAAGATTCTCCATGCTGTGCATGGTGGCCCTGAAAATGAGTAGGCCATGTCATCCATAAGTCATAAGCAGACGTTTTAGCTGAAGGCCTAACGGAGCACATCACGCATCACACACCCTTCTTGGGAACAACGAGACTGACAAAGATGAGCGCTTGTTAAATTGAGAATGGCTTGTGCGATTCTGAAGTTTAACTGCTGTCTCCGGCAAGCGTGAGACGGCTCCCCCGACGGTGCAGTGATGGAGCCTCTTTCTGATTGCTTCTGAAAGGGGGCTCCGCTGTCTCTTGCCCACAATCCCATAATTCCCATAAAAGTTCGACAGCCAGGAGTGATTCCAGTGCATTCAGTATAGTTCCAAGAAACTATATACTCAGTCATGGCAGGCACTGTGTGCCGATTTCGGCAATCTCGTCCTTGTGTCTAACAGATGCTGCATCTTTTTTTTTTATTGGTAGATTTTTATTGAGTTTGGTAATAAGCTAAGAGGTCTCATCCAGTGGGCATCTTCTAGATTGTGTACACTACTGTATGTTCATGTCACATTTTCATTGGTTCAGACCAACGGCGCCTGTGGACTGCTCTCCATGGGCAGATTTATTGACTCTGTAATGCTTCTACACAAATCTAGGCCCTCATAGAGATTCCATACATGCATAATCATCTGCCTCTGGCTTTTAGGTCCCAGTTTATTGGGGCATCATTTTGTCCCTACTCACACTTTTCGTCCTCCCTGTTTCTGACGCATGTCCCATTCTTGACGGTCCTCATCCCGATCACGGTGACTTCATCAGCATCTCCCACAAACTGTATGTGCTTTGTCTTTCCCTGTGTCATACTGACCTTCTCTACAGCCTAATATTTTATGTTTTTCCTCTTTTCTGCTCAAGGTTTTGACCCAGTGTTTCTCAGTCACAGTGTTCTGCATGAGACGGACGGCTTCGGCGACATGGACATTCTCAGCCCTTATAAAGACCCTGATGCTTCAGGTACTTGCATACGATTATTTGATTTTAAATACCTCTCGTCCCTTTAAAGCGCAAAAAATGTTTATTGCAGCTGCTGTTGTCTTGCCCAAAAATGACAATGAGCGTAGGACGTTTCTGTGTGGAGTTTGCATGCTCTCCTCATTTCCTCCCACAGCGCAGAAGCGTGTGCGGTGGGTTAATTGGCAAATCTAAGTTGGCCCCGTAAGTGTGCAGGTGCCTGAGTGCGCCCTGTGGTGTGCTGGCGACTGCCCAGGGGTGGTTCCCGTGACCCTGGTTGGGATTAAGTGGTGATGGATGGATGGAAGTCTCACTTTAAGTAAAATGTCATCTTCTAACATTGCTATACTGTTGGCTTTCTTGAGAAATGTACATCACCTTCACACTAAACAGAACCTGTGTTAAGCCCATTCTTCTGCTCTCTACCACGCTGCTTGTTCTCAGAGACCTGGTGGTTCACCTCTTGTGGAGCCAGTGGGCCTCGAGGCCCCACCCAGGCACAGTGTGATAGCGCTTACCGGAACACCAACGTCAGTGTTATTGTGGGCAGCGAGAGCCCACTCAAGGGGGTGCAGATGTGGAGGGTGCCCGCTACCAACCGCTACCTGTAAGTATTTAAGTCAATAGTCACATTGGCATGAGTCTGGGAAATTATGATGAAACTGTTGTGCTGTAGATTGTTCTCCGAGCAACTAGTTTAGTGTAAAGAGTCACATTCACTGGTTGGTTGAAACAAAATCCTGGCCTGGATTTTTACTTTCTGGGCTTCAGTATCCACCTCTGGTTTTATTGCATTTTTACTAATTATTTTACTAACTTTAGTAAACCACAGTAACTCCCTGTGGCACCTGAAAGATCCCATGACCTCAATGCAACAAGAGCAAGTCAAACTGCCTGGCTTATCTTTGATTTTAGATGCTTGTTTTCCTGTGTATTTTAGGGAATATGAAAATGTGATGTTCAAGGTCTGATAGATTTATTTGAATAAATTTCACGCAGATTTTTAGTTTTGCATTTTCTCTAGTCAGTTTTTTCTGCATGGCGGCCTGTGAGATAAGACCAAGGCTGCTGAGCTGTTATTCTTAGGGACTCCATCGCCTTCTGCTGTGTTCTGTCTCATTGTCGAGTTTTGTTTTTCCTTTGTTCCTCATCATGGCACAAACCTCAGGATCTCGGCTTATGGAGCAGCGGGAGGAAAGGGGGCCAAGAACCACAACAGACGATCCCATGGCGTTTTCATCTCAGCCGCTTTCACCCTGAAGAAGGGGGACATCCTGTACATTCTGGTGGGGCAACAGGGAGAAGATGCCTGTCCTGGGGTAAGCAGCAGACTAGAATGAGAAGGGATACATGCCATTCTCTTGAAGCATATTGTTTAAATAACACAATACTAATGTGCTTTGGCTGGTTTGTTTCTTTTATTGAAAGATTCGATCAGTTGTTTTACATTACATTCATGATTCATGATTTTAGGAGACTGACCCGTCTGCACACAACAAGAACTCTTAACTGCTTAAGTGAAATCCAGGTCCATTTAATTGAAATGGTAGTTTCAAATCTTGCCGTAGCTCAGTGTCCTCCCTGACAGGGATTATCTGGTCACCATAGCTATTAGTTATTTGCAGACTCTGAGATATTGACTTTGCATGTATCCATCTTTGCTTCCAGTTCTTCTTTCTTGCGTTACCTGCCTGTGCTGTTCTCATTTTTCCATTCATGTCTTTGGGTGCTTATCAATATGTGTTCTTCACTGTTCTTGTGTTCTCACGTACCCATTTCACTGCACGTTCCGTTTGCTGAAGTACAGTTCCAATACTAAGTACAGAAGTACTTAGTCGCATCCTCCTTAATGAAAACAGTCCCATGATTCATTGCATCCCAGGTTCGTTCTTGGGAGGCAAGTTTGCAAGAACGCTCTAGCCGAGAACATGCATTCTTGGTATTGAGAAACACCTTTTGTCTTCTCCCAGAAGAAACATCTCTCACAGAAGATTTGCTTGGGCGAGTCCACCGTGATTGAGGATGGGGTCAGAGACGGAAAGATAGCAGGAGAATGGGCTGGTGGTGGAGGTGGAGGAGGAGGAGCAACATTCATCTACTGGGTAGGACCCCTTTATAAATAGAGGCGATGTGATCAGTCACTCATCCCATTTTATCCCAAACAAATTTAATATTAATATTAAGATCCCTTGAAATTATTTTTTAATGAAGTGGAGAATACAGCTAGACTCAAGATAGTAGTGTTTGGTATTGATGGTTTGAGAAATACTTGAAAACACATTAGGGTTAAGGGGTTGGAAAGGTTCTGCTATCAAAAGTTTCTTAATAATGGAAAAATATTTGATGAGCTTTATTTGTACATGGCACCAAACTGGTACCATTAATTGCATTTCCTCTTATGACAGGTATGTAAGTGGGCAGGTTAATGCTACTGGGTCTATAGCACGTGTCCAGGAGCTTTGCACTGAAATTGAATTAAAGCGTATCAAAGGTGCACAAGTCAGCTTCCAGGCAATGAAAGTTTCTCCGTTGGCAGTTGGTGAGTTTGCCTGTGAACTTCCCCTCCCAGGCTGAGAATGGGGTGATGGTGCCCCTTCTCATTGCGGCGGGCGGGGGGGGTAATGCTTACCTGGAAGACCCTGAGGGCAGCGTGGACCACATCAACCTGGAGCAGTACGACAACCACACGGTCGCATCTGGGACCAGTGGCAAAACCGGCGCTGCAGGTCCGCACTCTCTCATCGCATTCGTTATATATATCATTATATTTTCATTGTGTTTCTAGGACTAGTGCTGGTCCTGGATGTTCTGCACCCCCCCGAGCAGCAGAACCCAAGTTTAGTCTATTCATCTATGTTAAAGACATTTCAGCAGCACAGGGTATCTGGCTGCTAAATAGCTAGCTCATGTTTCACAAGCAAAGTAGTGAAATATTAAAACCAGTGTAAATAACTGTAATGTCATGGAATGCAAGCAGGTATATTGCTTCAGATTTCTTCTCCTGCCTTTTGTGGCACCTTAGATGAGCACCTGGGTCGCCTATAGGACAGACTAGCCCTGTCTGTGACAACTGGGGATAATCTGGCCAACACACTGTTCATTTAGCCTGACAAGTGCTGCTTCAAATCCAAGTCCTTAGCAAAAATAGTACACCTCAAATACTTTACTGGGTATGGTGAGGAGGTCTAGAGCATAAATTGCAAGATACAAATACCCTACTTGAAATGGCATCTTCAAAAAGAAGATAACCGCGTGTAAAGCTTAAGAAGCATAATCGCTTTTGGACAGCATCCTTGACTATGCCGCCACAGATGTCATTCTGGGATGAGGCAAGAGGATGAGTGTTCACCCTTGCATATCACTGCCCCTTTGAGGAATCCGCTCCTCTGCCAAAACACCAGCAGTCATTCTTAGTGCGGGGCTTGAACCCATTATTCTGTCAGCGCGACTGAGAGATGCATAAATTCACTGTGTTTAGACAAAATCATTTTTCCCTGATCTGCTGTGAAGAACAGAAAAATGCATCGTAGCTTGGCAGCCAGGATTAGACAAATGCATAATTCCCAGCTAGCAAAATCGTATTTGGAAAAAAAGCCCGAGAGAGTGTGAAAGAAAAATCCATGATTATGCAATTTTCCAATGCTAATTCAATCAGTAATTAATAATGAATCTTATGATAATACTGATGATTTAAATATGATTATTGTAATGATTAGCTTCAGCCTTGAAACATTTAATATACTGAACATATAATGCTTGCTTAAGTAATAGTTTTTCATTTAGGTAAGAGGAACTAACATGTTTTGGCATAAGAGCTTGATTTGCAAAAGGTCAAGATACAGATCTGATCCAAGAAGTAAGACTGCTGCAGTAAACATTTATAAGAAAAGTGTCTATATTGGGGGTCAAGATTATGTGAAAAGAGAACTGAAGGAACGTAAGGGGAAGTGAACAGGGTGATGTAATCACAAGAGTGATCATCAAAAGGTCAACACTATTCTTACCTGATAATGGATCAAGTTTAACAGAAGTGACTGGTGTTTACAGATATCTGACCCCTCCCTGAACTGTCTGTAAACTGTCACGTTTTTGGCTATAAAAGATGTTTGCACTTGTTGTTCAGGGAGCAGATCACGAGACGCATGAAAGACTGCTGAGTGTCTGTTCCCCCAAAACTTTGCGAATGAAATAAAGTTTCTCAGTCTTAAATAAACCGACTTCAGCGGAATTTCTACCACGAGGGATAAAAAGAGGCCCTCTCTCTGTGAAGGATCATGCTTTAAAACCACTTGATCCTTCCCATTACACCCAAAGATTTCCAGTAGCGTTTATTGATTTGCTCTGTTGCGGTGCGTATGTGCCTGTACAGACAACAGCTTCTTTTTCTCCTGTAGGGGGTGGTGGAGGATGGATGGGTACCTCAAACTTTGCCAGGGCTGGAAAATCTCTTCTTGAGGGGGGAGAAGGGGGTACATCTTGCCCCAAGGCCTTGTCCAGCCTAGCCTGGGCCACCTGTGGAGGATTTGGAGGGGGAGGAGGTCCCTGCACGGCCGGAGGAGGAGGAGGTGGATATAGAGGTGATCTGCCCAGTGTTTTGGACACATCAAAGTATGCATCTAGAAAGCAGAGCAGCACATAGTAACACAGACCAGAAAAGAAGACATGAGTTCCTGGTCCAACACCTCAAGAGCATCTGGCATTACATCAAAATAGCAATCAAAAAAGCCATTCCCCAGGGTCACCTAAATGCGTCGTGGTGTTTTTTTCTTAATAACAGAAGATTCAATGTATCTCTGAGGAATCCAGGCTAAAATATAGTTACTGCTTTTTACACTGTTTTAAAGTGCGCATCTTATTTTTCTGAGTGGTTGCTGTAAGCAGAACAAATATCTCACACAGAAATAAATGCATTCTGGGTAATCGGATAATTGCTCTGGCAAGATAGGTCACAGCTGTTTCCATTAACAAATTAGGATGCGGCTCTTTGGATGCCGTTCTTGTCATCTTATAAGTGGCATGATTGCAAGTGGGACAGCTTCTCAAGGCTCTGACTGGAATGGAGGAGCCTCAGATCTGCTCAGAGTATCATGAAAACCGTTAGAGCAAAAGGGCCTGTTGAGAAAGGTCGGCGTAAGGGGGATCAGAGCAGTCGTGCTCATCAAAGAAGCCGAATTTAAATGTGAATACTGGCTACTGTGTGTGGTTTTGTCATGATATTTCAGTAACATCTGTGCACCAGTGTGGATTTAGGATCAGTATAACGTTATCATATCCAAATATTTGCTTAGTCGGACATGAATTCCATTTTATTTAATATTTAAACCTCCAGCTCTGTGAAAATATCTTCCAATTCTGCCTTGCTGAAATACCAGCATGAAATAACACTGATGGTTTATATCCAATTTTACAACTGAAACTTCTCTCTGCTCCACTCTCACATCCCATCGTAGGTGGGGACACATCCCTCACTGATAACATCACTGCAGATGGCCAGGAAGGAGTCTCCTATATACATCCCAGTGGGGAGATCTTTCTCCTCCCGTTAGCAGGTGAGGCTTCCTCACCTCACTGGCCTGAAGAGACCTCTCCACTAATTCTTCAGTTTGACCACTTTCGTCCAGCTGCCACTAATTCATCTGAGACGATGAGGCAGACCTGATTCTTGTGTAAATCGGGCAATGTGGGATTTATAATGAGTGCAGATCATGTGGTAATGCCATGCAGTTTTAAATGGCCATCTGTCTAGTGTAATGTGCGTCCTTTGTTTAAGAAATTGTTTCTGACACGAGGGGCCAAGCAAAAGCAGTATTCTTCAGTACAGAGAGTAGTCAGAACTTACTGAAATGAAAAAATACTCAGGGCAGAAAGAAGAGCCGGATAAGGATGTTGTGGAAGTGATTCCCTTCACATTCATTATCCTGCTACTGTTAAATAACAGGATTACAGAAGAAAAAGCTAATTGCTTGCATGTTTCCTGCTTGCATTCAAAGCCATGGAGAGCCACGGCGAGGTGGAGATCAAGGTGCAGCTGAACTGCACGCACTGCCAGTCCCAGAGCTGCCACAGGAATGAGGACACCAAGGTCACCATCTGCCTCTGCCCACATGGGGAGGTGCTGGCCAGCGACAACGTCACCTGCGTGGGTGAGCCCCCTCACCCCCCCCCCACGGGCAGAATCTGCCACTTCCCGCTGTATTTCCTACTGATTTGCATTGTGTATGTGCTGCTACAGGCCAGGGGTGATGAAATCATGCTGAGGGCTTCACACAGAGCATGATAGGCAACCACCATCATATATAAGCTGCCAAACAGGCTCTATGCAGGGTCTGGTGCAATGTCTTAGCATGTAGCAGTTTAGCATGAGTGTTGATGATTCATAATGTTCATTTACCTGTTGTTATGGCTTCTCTTCCGCCTTCTACTACCCTCCAGTTGAAGCTACATGGTGGTTACCATTTCTCTTCTAACATTTCACAGTCCCCCCAGGCCTCGTTCTCGAAGGACATCCATCTCTGCCGCTCGTCTTGGCTGCGGTGGCCTCCACAGCGGTGACTGTCATCATCCTCACCTGCGCCAGCCTCACACTCAGTAAGAGACTCTTCCAGCTCTGCGTGACCTCTGTCCCGTCCACCTTCCATCGGCTCTGAGACACGCCCCCCCCCCCCGCGGCGGGG